>VMBQ01004076.1:0-19440 GCA_007657795.1 Dreissena rostriformis | reverse complement strand
AAGGGTCTGCGTTTAGGTTTCAAAATCTGCGTTTAGGTTTCGAAAAATGCTCATAACTTCTATGTCCCTTGAGATATAACCTTCATATTTGGTATGCATGTGTATATGGACAAGGCCTTTCCATACAAATAATAATGTTGACCCCTGTGACCTTGACCTTGAAGTAAGGGTCTGCGTTTAGGTTTCAAAATCTGCGTTTAGGTTTCGAAAAATGCTCATAACTTCTATGTCCCTTGGGATATAACCTTCATATTAGGTATGCATGTGTATATGGACAAGGCCTTTCCATACGCACACAAATTGTGACCGTCCGTCTGTCCGTCCGTCTGTGTGTCCGTCTGAAAACTTTAACGTTGGTAATAACTTTTGCAATATTGAAGATAGCAACTTGATATTTGGCATGCATGTGTATATCATGAAGCTGCACATTTTGTGTGGTGAAAGGTCAAGGTCATCATTCAAGGTAAAAAAATAAATAAAAATGCATGTGCATCTCATGGAGCTGCACATTTTGAAAGGTGAAAGGTCAAGGTCATCCTTCAAGGTCAATGGTCATTTTTTTTCCTTTTCAAAGCGGCGTAGTAGGGGGCATTGTGTTTCTGACAAACGCATCTCTTGTTCGTTCAAACATACATTGTAAATAATTTCTATGTTCAAAGATTTTAATTTCCAACTGCCATTTAAATATTTGTTTTAAAAAAGACTTGTGATGGTAATTTTTCTGGTTTTCCGAGGGATGATAACATCACTTGTTTGTTTATATTTTCTTTTTCCCTTTTTCTTACACGTTATAAACTATCATAACTGTATATATAATGTATTTATATATTAGTACATACTAAAAAGGTGTTGATTGTTAAATAATTTTGATTAATAAGAGTGAAACTTGTAAATGCATGGTTCAGGCAAAATGGAAAAAAAATAATTGGGGGTTGAAAACTTAAAATGTAAAAAAAAAAATATTGTGCGGTATATTGTATTTTAACTTTGGTTATCAATGCAGAATACCATAACACTAACAAATATGCGAAGAAAGAACAGAAAATCAAAATGTCGCATTAGAGTGCTAATACCTTAACAACGAGACTCTCGTGATGACGGCAAACACATGTGCTCCGACTATTTTGTTTCACGAACATTACTGGGCTTGAAAATGAATACAAACACAACCAAACTGAGGAACAAACCTCAATAATTGGATTTTAAATCTTACTTCAATCAAAATATCCAAATGTATCCATATTCCATACATGTTATTTGCCCTCTTCATTACATTTCTGCATGATTGCAAAGTGAAGCAGACGACTGCGCTAGTGTAAACACAACACTTTCATTTATTTGATTTGTTAAAAAAAATACTTTCACTTTCGCCCGATTCTCAGAAAAGACTGCATGAAAATTTCAAGCATAAGAACTGTTAATAGTAACATATATGCCGAAATTTATTTGAACAAATGTCAAACGTTTGGGTTTATGACATTTTTTAGCACTTTTATGTGCCAATGCTGCTTAAAAGAAGAAAGACCGATAAAACAGAAACTTCTTTTGTTGTAAATATAAAGGATAAACGGGTTTAATTACTGTTTAAGTTAATATAAGATATATTCAGTGAATTAAATTATTTTTGTAAGTTTAGATGGCTAAATGCCTATTGACGTCACGATACGAGTAGTGCATGTTATTGAATGGTTGTATGGAACTATCGGCTGTGCATGGTTAAACAAGTTGTAAATAAACAAATTTTACATTGATTTAAAGGGATTTAAATACATTTTTGAAGGTTTATCTTTTATTGTTGAATAGTTTGCATTAATTCAGAAATTATGATACTCGTTTAATTTACCGATCGATACGCAGATACCGGAGGATGTATACTTTCGTAAAATGGTTAAAGTTGGTTTATAAGTCTTAAAAACATTTAATCTCAATATTGGGCAGTTTTTGCTTTTGATATTAGAACTCTAAATTATCATTTTTCTTGATAATTGTGGAATGGGTCGAGTAAGAAAAAGTATGTATCGAGAACTCAACATGCTAGGTTGTAATATCTGTTGCTTGTATCTTATGCATTGGGGAATCTTAGAATATAGCCTGCCCTTGTCATGATGCTTTTGGATGGGAACACTTCGAAAAAATGATTATACTTTAGCAAGTAGGAATCCATTAAAGCTGCTCACAATTATTCGCAAAGAGGAACACACACTGATAAAGTCCACCCCGGTCGCCGGAATGACCCTCTTTCAAAGTTGTGTAAATCCTTCCAGACTGCTTCGTGTTAGGTCAGTTAAAACTAAAATAATACTTTTGACGTGGAAACTTATTTATACATATGAACCTTTTAAAAATGTTAAAAACATGAGGGTCACTCAGGGTTTTAATATTATGTAAGAACATATAGTGGTCCTCTACAAAGCTTGTTTAAATAATGTCTAATTATCAAACCTTGCGACGACCCATGAGTTGCTACACATTTTCAATTAGAACTGCACTAATTCTTTGCTAAACTTTTTGAGGAGCAGTTTATTTTTTACTAAAATAACTTCAGTGTTTATGTGGTGTTTTGTTGTTGATGGAAACTACAATACCGGAGGAAACACAATCTGTAGTTCCTGTTAATTATCTCAAACATGTATTTTTCATTTTAGCCAGTGCAGTAAAGTGACTCTGATTTCTGAGCTGACCAACACTCAATCCACTGATCTACAGGGACTGTCTGTGGAGGTGGAAACTGTTCTGGGAGAAATCAAGATCTTACAGATCAGTAACAAGGCCAGTATACAGTCATTGTAGATGACTTTCAATGAACATGAAGCAATCATGATCGACCTAATGGGTTTCAATATAAATACTGCTATAGATGAATGTTGTAATAGTTTTGTGAGTACGTTTGATAAAAATGAGCAATATTTTAAAGAAGCGATGTGTATAAGTGCACTTTCTATCTTGAATGAATTTGATAATCGTTTAGTGAAGGAACGGAACGAAATAAAAGATGAAGTTATTAGCATAAAAGATTCCATTACAAGTTCTTTTACTAAATTCAACTGTCTTCAGAATGACCTAACACACTTCTATGAAATCATTAAGAAGATAAGGGATAATAAGGAGCTCTGCCATATTGCCAGCATTAAATGTGAGCACAAAATACAGCAGGCTTTGTCTGGGATGGGAAAGTCATGCAAGGTGTTTTCTGTCCAGGGGAAGTCTGAGTACAATGTGAGGATACCAAGTGATTCATACACATGCTGGATCATATGCATCTGTGTGCTCCCAGAAGGACAGGTCCTGGTTGCAGACTACATGAATATGAATGTCAAGCTGCTGAACCAACAGAAGCAGGTGGTGAGTCACTGGGGTGCGGATGCTTATGTATGGGACATCTGTCAGATCACACACAGTGAGGTGGCAGTGGCTGTGGATTATGAGGTTCAGTTTATTACAGTCACCCAGAGCCAACTTGTTCTAGGCAGGAAGCTTCAGTTACATCATGACTGTTACTGTATTGCCCATCACCATGGAGATCTGTTCATCTGCTCTGGTACTAAACTGTACAAGTACTCACTAGGTGGGAAACAGGTCTGCAGACTGTATGAGGATGTATCAGATGAATATGAAGGTTAGAATCATTGTGGAATCATCTTTATAGCATTAGGAATATTGCAATGTAATTGTACAACCTCATATTTAAAAACAATTAGGGTGTCAATATATTCTTACAACAGCAAGAAAAGTATGCACTATTATTGCTTAATATAAACATGTGTAATAGAGTATGTTGACTGTCATTACATGACATGTTTATAAATAGAAACTGACTTCCTGTGAAAGAGACTGACCCGGTCTTTATCATTTTTGTTTATAAAATAACTGTACATGCAAAATAATGTTTTTAGTTAAAATTGTTTCATGACATAATATCAAATGAATTGACATTAAATACGTGAAGATGAATTTTAAGAATTATTGAATTTATGCATGCAATTATAATCATTGATTGTTGTCAACTTGTTTTTGTGAATCTTGAAGTACAGTAAGTTTCAATATTAGTTGTTTTGAAACATCGCCCTGTTGTGAACACTTACAAACATGACTTCAGTCATAATATTGTACATGAACATTGATTTAATATGTCTGCTGGTGTTAATTGCATTAATATGTCAATACATTGTAATCATGTGAAAATGTGTCTGAAATCTGTTATTGTTGCATAGAGTAACATCAGTTGACACATTCAAATGTTCACCTGTGCAATTGTGCTGCACTTCATTTCGGACTCACCAGTTGTATTTCAACATGACACACTAAACTATAGAGTATTATTGGATTGTATGCAGATACATTTAAGTTGTGTGAATGCCTACCTATAAAAACACAAATGCAATACCATATCATTACTGTCTGTGTATTAAGATTATTTTCCAATTACAGTAGTTCTTTATCTTGATGTTACTCTGTTTTGCAGTATCCAGGTGTGATGTGAGTCCCACAGGGAACAAGCTGTACATAGCCAACTCGGAAAAGAACAAACTCCTCATCCTGGCCAGAGATGGAACACTCATGTCTACATTCACGGACCCAGAACTAAACCGCCCTCGTATAGATGTGACCTCTGCAGGCCAAATGCTGGTGGTCTGTGCACGCACTTAACTACAGGTGGACAGCGCGACGTGTAGCAAGCTGGCCACTCTGGCTACAGCGGAGAGGGATGGAGTGGAATACCCAGAGGCAGTCAGCTACTGCAGCACCACATTCTCCATCATTGTGGGACAACAGAAGAGTGACAACATCCTGGTGTTCAGAGTCAAATAGTGTGTACGTTTATGTTATAGTTGTTGTTATATGTAATTTACATTACAGTTTTTCTGTTGTGTTTATTAGACGCTGTATATAGTTTGATGGTAAAGTACAAACATGTTTGTATAATGGCGAATATTTTTGTTTTTGTATAAATAGTCCTGTTTGATTACACAATGTGAAGAGTAGTTTAATTGACAAGTTGTCAAAACTGTATATAAAAAAACGAAAGCATGTTTAGTTAAAATTGAATGTGTGTACACAGATTAATATGTACGGTGTCTGTTATAAAAGTTTTTGAGAAGAACAGAAATCTATCTCCTGATAGAGTTTCTGGACTGTCATTGTTGCTATATTAACACAAACTAAAAGAATTAAAAACATGCAATACGTGGGATTTCTCATAGTGCAAATATGGTAATAAATACCGATCACTGATCTTAATCTTCAGACTGATTATTATTGAATGACAGCATTACATTGTGCATGATTACTCTTTCCCAGAATTGTGCGATGAGTTGGGGTTACGTAGGAGAAAGGCAAAGCCAGTTATTTTGTATTCAAATGGAGGTTCTTATTAAATTGGAGATTTTTTTCTTAATTAAGTTACCTGTGAGTATCGACACAAAATATAATAAAAAAGCAACCTTAACATTTTACATGTATTACACCGTAAATTACATGTATTACAAATGTAAAACATATAATGCATAAAAGCGATATTTTGATAATAATGACAATTAGTTAATACATTAGTGGCATTTGTCGAACCATCTTAATAAACGCAAATGCTTGCGGATGTGAATTTCATAATTGCTTCTACCATGAGCATAAAAATACATGTTCTTATGTGTTTAATCATCACTCACTTTCAGTATGCAGGAAAGCTGGTCAACCATGTTTCATAATATACTTTTCTTTGTTAATGGCTTTTTTCTAAACCTAACTCCCATGGTCCAGTATCATGAACATTTTCAATGTTTTAAGGTTTCCAGCTGAGTATTGAGATTCCCGGTCATCTCACTAACAATCTCAAATTTCTGCTATAAGAATGTTCACATATTCCTCCTGACCTCAGGGTTGAGTCAGATTTAAAAAAAACTATTGCGAACACCAAATTGGGCATGATGGTCAAGCTCATCTCGAAAGTTGAGTCGGAATATTGACTTAAGTATGCTCGTGATACTCGGCCCAGAACATTAAGAACATTGTGTTCGTCTATTGTAATAACAATCCAGTTAGCTTGAGGTAAAAATAACATGACGAAAGAATTTGACTTTTCTTAGTACAATATATTAAGCGTTAATGAATATTGCACCGATAAAGAACATTGCTGCCCTAATTACATCTTGTTAGCTTATGAAATGTATAGCACTGAGAAAGAATATAACTGTTCTTATTGCAATATAGTTAGATTATGAAATGCCATCTCGATCAGAAAGACATGAGCTGACTTACTTACACCTAGTAAGATTTAGTGAATATAGCTTTCTCATTGAGTTATAAAAAATATATTGCTTGCAATCCAGTACGCTATAGTGATTACGGCTCTGATAAAGGGTTTTACTGGCGTTATTACAATCCGCGTAGCGTAAGAGAATAAAGCAACTCGAGCGAATTGTACTGAGCTACTTACAATATAGAATGAGTTTATGGAAGTACAGATACAAGAAATAATATGCCCTTCGTACTTACTACCCAGTAAGATTGTGGAAATATTGACTCTTGAAGAAATATAACTGTCCTACGTGCAATCAAGTAAGCTTGTAAAAATATGTGTGGCGTTCTGAGAAAACTGGACATAATGCATGTGCGTTCAGTGTCGTCCCAGATTAGCCTGTGCAGTCAGCACAGGCTAATCAGGGACGACATTTTCCGCCTTAACTGGATTTTCGCTTAGAAGAGACATCATTTAAACGAAAAATTCCATAAAAGCGGAAACTGTCGTCCCTGATTAGCCTGTGCGGACTGCACAGGCTAATCTGGAATGACAATTTACGCACAAACATTAAGCCCAGTTTTCTTAGAACACGACACATATGTCTGAAAGACAAAATACACCTGTCTTATCTACAATCCAATAAGTTTGTAGAACTATATCACCTTGAAAGTATATAACAGTCCTACTTACAATGCAATAGGCGACCCGAGTTCAATCCTCGTTCCCGGAAGTATGTGAGTTATGTTTGTGGTCACCATACCGGACAGGTTGGGTTCCCTCTGGGTACTCCGGATTCCCCCTCCCCCTTCCACAATACAAGACTACACCTTAATTGAAAATCTTACATTAACAACTGAATAGCTGTTAAATGCAATTATAATTCAAAATTCGTCCCAACGTTCGAACACACAGTACGCAAATTAGGTAGGAGTGTTAGGACACACTACGGATCTTCATATAATGCAGCCTCAGGCGCGGAATGAATTCATCAACTTCGAAATACACATACACACTTCATTAAGCTTGTGGAAATATATCATAAAGAAAAAACAAACCGCTCTCCTTTTTTATTTATATTCCAGTACACTCGTGGACATATTTTCTAATGAAAGAACATATCTTTTCTACTTACAACCCAGTTTTATTGTTGACATATAACATATTAAAAAATATAACTGTCCTACTTACAACCATGTAATCTTGTGGCAATAAAGCTACAAGAGGTAATATAACTGTCAAATTTTCAACCCAGTTAGGTTGTGGAATAACAGCTCTAAAAAGGGCACGTCTGTCATCTGGCCTCCTGTAAAAACACTATGTGTATCAGTATATGTTATATTTTGTTTTAGTATGAAATTTAGAGTGTAAATGGAAAAAAGAAACCATGGTGTTAATACATGTATTTCTCCTGTGAATGCCTCTTGTGTATTTTTATCTTATATGTGATCTGGGCATACACACATAGTGCCATATACATTAGTATTCAAATGAATGCATATCAACTTGTATTGCCCTTAAGATAGACATGGTGAGCATGATNTGCATTCATAAATTTTAGATCATATAAGTATTGTTGTTCAGTAACCTAATATACGCTTTGACGAAAATATTTAAAATTGTTTTCGAAATTGACCGTTAAACACGTAAATGTTTACAGCTTTAAACAAGCCGTCGTTCCAGCAGTGAAATTGATACCTCACTTTAATCCATTGCATTCCAACCCGCAAGGTATCAAGGTCAGTTTGCGGTCAGTTACAGAAATCGTTATATAAACGCTATCGCGTAAACTATGTGCACTTGAAGTTTATTTTGATCAGAAAGATACTAAATAAAGATATTCGGCGTTATTATTATGGTATGTCAATCATAGGTTTTTAATGTGTTTTTAACAATTGCATGATAAGGACCAATTTTGAATAATTAAATGAGAAATATTTATCCATTTAGACCAATTTAGTAAGCATGAGCACGATGATTCACGATGTTATTAATAATGGAATCAAATAAGATTCGAGTGTTGCCGGCTGACCTATATGCTTTCATTTATTTTCATGCTTCTTGTGTTTTTCTATTCTGTAAATATAGATATCTTAGTAATACTATCTTATAAAGCGAAATAAGCTACGAAATCTGGCGCAACACCCCGTAATTTATTTGCGTGTGATGCAGATAAGAACTGCGCAGAAAAAAGGCATTCGCTATTTTTTATCTCATAGATATAACTTTTGATCGTTCATAAACACCGACCAAAATCAACGCCGTATATCGTTGTTAAAGATATTTTTTGTCTTTACATAACATTTAAATAGTTGTTTTGCATACCCAGTTAAACGTAAAACCTTGCCCACGGTTTTTACTCTTGAGCGTTGGTATATGCGTCGATTGTGTCTGTTGTAGAAGATGCCTTCTGGCGACCCTTATTTAACCCATTTATGCCTAGCGTCAAGAAAAAAAGGCCTTGGCAAACAGCGTAGACCCAGATGAGACGTCGCATGATGCGGCGTCTCATCAGGGTCTGCGCTGTTTGCTTAACGGAATTTCTGTAAGAAATATTCTCAATATAGAAAAAAATATTCTAGACATCCCTAATTTTGGAAATAAATTGATCAAATTTAGAAGGATGGGAGAGTCGACCAAGGCATAAATGGGTTGAGAAATAGCCATCCCACCACCTACAGTTCGAGCTTGCACTAATTCTTCTTTTACAATCGATAAAATGTTTTCGGTTTATTAGTATTGCTACGCATATATTATAATCTCAAATATGATTATTTAATTAAAACGAACAAAATATATAACTCACTAGCAACTACTAGTTGTTGGTCGCTTTTTTCTTTTCTAAATCTCCTAATTTATGCAAAATGATAGGACCATTTGCAGTAAGAAGTTAATTTCGAACAAAGTTATCGTTTATGCTATCGGTACTACGTCAATTTAACTCGTCAATATTTACGTTATCTTTCATGCAGTCTGTCGTCACATTAATATATATATATCATGTATGGCATCTGAAAATGTTCAAGTTCTAGCATGAAAATCACGAAGAATACTACTTGTTCCATGTCTCCACAAAGAAGTAAAAAATCTTATGAAATAAAACTTGGGTCAATGGTCTTATTTTCATTTGATCTGAATGTTGGCAACGTGTACTTTAAAAATGATTGTGTCAAAATTTACTAAAATCATTGATAATAGTTGAAATTGTGAAATTCAGGCCATCGTAAAGCGTTCCATATACAATTTACACACCAGTGGTAAAAGTGATCTCCAGTCAAATGAATAATATAACATGAATGCTAAGAAATCGTTTTTATTAAAGCTATGTGACCAGTCAAACGATGAAAATCTAACTATTTCAACCACATATTTCAGTTATTAAAAAGGTAATTCTATAATTGGTTTTCTTTGTTAATTTACACGTACAGCAGTCTCATCCAACCGTATTTGAAATGTATCTAGTTATTTAAGTATGCGAACTCGTTTTAAAGCAAGCTTTATAGCTGATATTGATGTTATTGATGTTGTTGTTGTTCTTGACATTTTGCCCATTTTATCTGTATAATAAACCTTCAGCGCTTCAGCAGTTACTTCAATTCAGCGATACCTCATCAAACCAATTTATTTCCGCTATTGAGCCATCAAATAAGATTCGATTCTTTGCAGTATAAGTTGTCGTAAAGTAGTGTAGTATGCATATAATGTATGTGAAATAAATCATACTTCCAACATGTTATTTGTTCCCTGGTATTATTGCTATGTATTTAATTGTTGCATAGCCCTTTTTAAACGAGTATTTCTCAACACACAAACAAACAAAGTAATAACATAAATTCTTTAAATAAATTAATAGCTGAAATCAAAATCTAACGATGCTGTAACTAAGCGGTTATGGCTAAACCATGTTTTAACAATACAATATTCGTAAAATGCATATCTTAACATACAAACTGTTCAGTTAACGTTCAATATATCATATTTAATGAAAATTATACGGTACAAAACATACATAATATTATGTAATTTACAAATTAATGTTATATCCCAATAACCGCTATTTGACTGAAGACGAAAATGTTCGTTTTCTTTTTCTTTCATAATCTAACAATTATCAAACTACTGTGTATTGTTCAGGTCTACTAAACTTTGATTCCCATCAATACACGGTACTTATTTTCCCTCATTTCCAGCTGGTTTTTGAGTACGATTCCAATACCACGTTAATTCCAACGCCTTTATCGGTGCAACATTAATATCTTGATCGTTGATGACACCAGTCTTCTAAAACATAACGATGTACCGAAATATAATTGAAAATACACTTAACATCATTTTAAACGTACATAAATAAAACTGTTGTATGGTTTTATTCTATAACGGGCCAAATAAACTTTAATTCTTTACAGAGCAACGGTAAATTGTTTTTTTCCATATGTACCGAAAGTCTACGCACCTATTGACAATTCTTTTTATTTCAACTCAAAATTTAAAATTTCAGCACACACAAAATGACATTTATAATCAGATGCAATATGAACCATGCGAAACCTACAGGTCATATAACATGACTGGTGTTTGCAATAAATTCGCCAACTTAACATATCTCAGAGATGCGGATAAAAATAATATATTAAGATGAGGAAATATATTTAAAAAAATACAATACAAAGAAAGAGCATCCATCTTACGTTTTTGTAGGCCTTGTATTTTCCCGGTTGTGAAGAAACCAGATGGCCTTTCCACACACGCCGCAGGCACGGGAAGATGTACTCCTCACGTGTTGGCTCTCCTCCGGCTCTTCCTGTGTAACAAAGTGAGCCTCACTCTGGGAAAACGGCGGTTAATGCATGTGCGTAAAGTGTCGCCCTAGATAAGCCTGTGCAGTCCGCACAGGCTAATCAGGGCCGACACTTTCCGCCTAAACTGGATTTTGGATCAAAAGATGCTTCCTTTAAACGAAAAATACAATTAAAGCATCAAGCCCCGTTTTCCCAGAGGGCGTCTTATATATATTGTATAACCACCAAATTCTTTGATAATGCATACAATAATGTTTGTTCCAGATAAACCAACAGACCCTTTATAGTACTGCCTATAGATTTTTGTTTTTGATTTGTGAGACATTTTTGAAGGCTTTTGATTTAAAAATAGTTTTGCCATTCAAACTTATGTTGAATAATAAAAAAACGATTTGTTTTCGTGTGATATTCTTTAAGTTTTACAAGCAAACAAAGTGCAATTACTCAATAACAGTGCCTATATTTCCAATTGTAACGTCATATAATCGGATACAATAATATAAGTATACACCTTACTATGTATATATAATCGAAAGTATCTTAGTAACTTTTAACATTCGACGTCTCGTGTATGTTCACAATACTTTGTTTCAAACTAACTCGAACATTGGCGTGGAAAAGAAGTCTCACTTCACTGTCGATGTATTCGATTATATGTAACTTACTAAACTTTTAAATCGACTCTAGTTTAATCAAGTAGTTTCATTTCACGTATATTTTATATGAGAGTGATAATGCTGATATCTACTTCCACTTTCTTATTTCAATTTGTTTACGTCTTCTCACCTGTACACATGCTTATCAGGATGCCACTCACAAATGTGATCAATGTTCCAATCAGTCCGAAGTAAATGTACGACACGTCATAAATGGCGAGGTGCGAACCATCTGAATGCGTAGAAATCCTAGAAACAAGATCGCCATTAGATCTGTTTTCGTCTACACAGGCTGGTCAGGAGCTACCCTGTCCGCTAATAAGACCACGAAACATGTAGTGACTTTATAACCTTTATAGCGATAACGACGGCTGGGCTGGAGCTTCGCTGGCCAAATATGGCATAAGACCCATTTTCGCATGACGCAGCTGATTTTTTTTCAAATGCGCTCATACATATTTGAAAGCATATGTTGAAAGGTTCTAGTGAATGAATGAAACATATTCTACAAAAACGTAGAGAACATAAAGTTCACAAACCAAACGGATATGTTTTAGGCTAAACAATTATATCGTAACTTAAGCGTGTTGTTCGACGTTTTAAGATACAAGGTCCTTCTTGTTTTAAAACCATTGTATTATATATTATTCTGTAAAGCGCTTTATGTCAATAAAAGTGCAACTTTAAAGCTGATTGCTACAGTGGCCACCACAATAAATAAAACATGAATTCCTATTTACTGCGTTGTATACAGCCATGTTGTATTTGCAAAGGTCGGTGGGCCCGTTGTAGTCAGATTGCTCAAGATGTCCGTGGAATTCAACACGGAGCAACCTGCGATGGAGACACGAGGAGACGGCGTTGCCTTGGCACCATACATCACAGAACCAATAGCAACCCACATATTAATTGCCAAACCGAGGATTCCTCCGGCAAATGCACCCTGGAATGACGTTCTTGCTTTTCATTATGACTAAATTGAGGAATTATCGTCTTTATACACATTTAGTGCTCATTGTATTCGTAGCATGCATTACATGTTAATTTCACGTAGTCATTTTGTCTAGACATAATTTATGTATTATATTTAACATAAATACAGTAAAGCGATGGTTTGAGAAAAAAAAAGTTACCTACAAACTACAACATTTATTTTGCAGATTGTTTAAAATAATATTAATTACACACTCGTAGTTTTATGCATTTAAGTCGCAGCCGGATGAAATCCTGTAATTTGATTTCTAGGGTCACCGACATTTTGTTTGAATGTAGTGAAAAGCGGTCCGATTGTAAATCAACTATAACATACTTTATACACATGTTTGTGTACCGAAGTGGAGATTTTTTTTTTATTTCACGACACTGTTACACGAAGATTGCTTTAACAATTCCAGCAGTAGAACAATCGAAATAATGAGCTTTGGAGACGTTCAGATAATAATCAAAAGCTCGTGTAAACTATATCACGCATTGTAACAATTGAGTTTAAACAAATAAAGATAATCCTGAGAAAAACATGGCGGTCCAACTTACAATCCAGTTAGCTTGTGGAAATACAGCCCCAAGGAAGAATATGCCTGCCATTGGACCACCTGCCGCTCCGAACGTCGTCACACCAATCTGCAGACGACACGCAGTATGCATGTGCGTAAAGTGCCGTCCCAGTTTAGCCTGTGCAGTCCGCAAAGGCTTATCAGGGACGACACTTTCAGCTTTTATGATATTTTTCGTTTAAACAAAGTCTCTTCTTAGCAAAAATCCAGTTAAGTCGAAAAGCGTCGTCCCTGATTAGCCCGTGCGGACTTCACATGCTAATGTGGGACTACACTTTACGCACATGCATTAAACCCCCTTTCCATAGAGAGCGACTCATTTAGTTTAGGCGGACCAAACTCAAATGAGTTTACATTCAATACATGAATTACAAAATTAAAGTTAATCTGCATTATGTTGAAAGAAATCGTAATTGCAACATGACAACCTTTATTAAGGTTTCCAACATTAACGAATACCTGTAGAAATGCATACATACTTCATCTGGTAAACATTTAGTAAACAAGGCTAAGCAGAGATATAAGTCCAATATCAATTGCTAAAATAGCTTTAATAAATAAAAAATGATTAATGTATATATTATTCCTGAAATGCAAATACATTGACGCATATTGATATTCATAAAAACAGGATTTATTCAAGTCAGTATATGCTAAGTGGTTATCTGCTTTAACATATTATGATAATACGAACTTTCTAAAAAGTAAAACATACTTGCGTTACTGGACCTGACAACGATTTCGCTAAGNAGACTCAAATGTGTTTACATTCAATACATGAATTACGAAATTAAAGTTAATCAGCATTATGTTGAAAGATATCGTAATTGTAACGTGAAAACCTTTATTAAGGTTTCCAACATTAACGAATACCCGTAGAAATGCATACATACTTCATCTGGTAAACATTTAGTAAACAAGGGTAAGCAGAGATATAAGTCCAATATCAATTGCTAAAATAGCTATAATAAATAAATAATGATTAATGTATATATTATTCCTGAAATGCAAATGCATTGACGCATATTGATATTCATTAACGCAGGATTTATTCAAGTCAGTATATGCTAAGTGGTTATCTGCTTTAAAATATTATGATAATACGAACTTTCTAAAAAGTAAAACATACTTGCGTTACTGGACCTGACAACGATTTCGCTAAGTACGCCAATCCAACAGCCATGGCTCCAAACATCATTGCTACAATGCAAAAATGCACATAAATAACACGTTGTCATGGTAATCAAAATTATTATCTGAAATATCCATTAGAAAATGTTTCTCGAGCAGAATCTTTCATCAATTTTGACAATGATGAGTACATATGGATTGTGTTATTTGGAATTACCATTTATTGTGGTAGCGAGTTATTTTTTTTTATATTGAATATGATGTCTCATTGGTTATCTATGTTTAGAGTATAGTAATTACACAATATTGAATATATTTAATTATTTGGGATTAAAAGTGATAAAATACATAATAGTTTTCAATAAAAGACTGATGTATTGAGNGCTCCAAACACCATTGCTACAATGCAAAAATGCACATAAATAACACGTTGTCATGGTAATCAAAATTATTATCTGAAATATCCATTAGAATGTTTCTCGAGCAGAATGTTTCATCAATTTTGACAATGATGAGTACATATGGATTGTGTTATTTGGAATTACCATTTATTGTGGTAGCGAGTTATTGTTGTTAATATTGAATATAATTTCTCATTGGTTATCTATGTTTAGAGTATAGTTATTACACAATTTTGAATATAATTAATTATTTGGGATTAAAAGTGATGAAATACATAATGGTTTTCAATAAAAGACTGATGTATTGAAGCGAAGTCAATGCTACTTGGTCTACAACGGTCGGCTTGTAGGAAGCCTCGCTCTGTGAAAAGGGGGTTTAATGCATGGGCGTTAAGCAGTCCGCAAAAGCGAAATAGGGACGACACTTTCCGCTTAAACTGGAATGTTTCTTAGAAGAGACTTTCTTTTAACGAAAAATATCATAAAAGCGGAACGTGTCGTCCCTGATTAACCAGTGCGGACTGCACAGGCTAATCTGGGACGACACTTTACGCACATGCATTAAACCCCGTTTTCACAGAGCGCGGCCCAGTCTAATGT
This sequence comes from Dreissena rostriformis, assembly GCA_007657795.1. Lineage (NCBI taxonomy): Eukaryota > Metazoa > Mollusca > Bivalvia > Myida > Dreissenidae > Dreissena > Dreissena rostriformis. Next base: position 4,068 of record VMBQ01004076.1, on the reverse strand, counting down.
ATTGAAAAAAATTACATGCTACTTTCGCTATAACGGTCTGGTTGTATTGCTTCGCATTGCGAAGCACATTGGGCAGAATGTCTTTGAGTGTGTTGGCCGACATGGAGTTAATCCCCGACGACAGCGTGCTGAAACAATACACACATGTCATAGAATTATTACAAACCTGGGCCCGTATTCACCAACAAATTATTAGACTTAAGTCTAAAGTATAGAATATTTTTAAAACTGTATTGTTCTATGATTACTTGAAAGTCAAGTCTAACATGGCAGTTAACACATTTAATTATGTCATTCTTCCTTAAGAACAAACAATATGTTAATGATATAATCACCCTTTTTAGCCTGGATCATGTTCAAAATGTGAGGTATTTTTTATTGAGTCTAAAACTATTCTTTATTTTGAAATCTAAGACTGAGTTGGTGAGTACACGCCCAACATCAGCGTTCTTCAAAGTTGGCTACGAACATGCGACCAGATCAGAATCAGTATAAACTCTTAGTTTGTAGCTGAAATTTTTCCGCGCCCCCAGTATTTAATTGTTTTCATAAGTGATCACGTGCAAAAAGTTAAAGACCGGATTAACACTCAAATCAACGAATATTTCGTAAAATATTTCTTAAAATTATGTTCACCAATAAAAAAAATCAGTGTTCCTTATAGCTATAGGCATAATTTCAACGACAGATGTGGCCTGGTAACATAGATTTAACGTGATCCAAATTCTTGTTAATATTTTTTGTGGCACAATATATCTCATTTGAATGTCCCGCAAAGATATCTATTTATATAAAACACGAACACTATCATGTGGCATGAACATGTGTTGAATATATTGTACTACAAAAAAGAGCATTTTGTATCTTGTTAAATTTATGTTACCAGACCACATTTAGCGTTTTAATTTTGGCTATTGTCTCCAATATGTATCATCTGATGTTGGAACAGCAATTTCTAGATAAGTATGCGCTGTAAGGACTAAATTACAGACACATCATTTTCTGTCTCCGTCTTTCCAACTCATAACTGTGGACAGCCGTGTTCATTTTATCAGCCACAGCGAGTCGGAGAGCGGGCTTGTATTATCAAGGGATGTTTGACACCACTCAAATATTAAGATATACATATAGATGTTGACTTGTCCGATATTTCTTGTGTAGAAGACGTTTATGATCCATTAGCTTTTGTATGCATTTTCAGAGTAATCGTGGGAAAAAAATACAATAAATATTGACTTCTATTTAATACCTTGTCTTTTGTACTCATTACTAAGTGGGCCCTTATGCCTTTAAAAGAAACATGTTCACATATTGATGATGAATTGCAAACATTGTGCCATATATTTCGCACAGACAGTATACATTTTTTAATTATATAAACAAGTGAAAAAGCATTGAAGTAAATCAGAAACATAGCTTCATATATTATCCCCAATCGAACTATAAGAAAAGTAAAACGTTTCTAACGACATGTGTAATATACGGGAAACACTTACATTCACATATTGTCACATAGCCGATTCCTCGAAACGTATGAAGATAATTTCTGAATTACATATGCATTATCATGATGAAATATATTTTATTCTGAAATAAATAAAAACGTAAATGGAATTAAAACAAATTGGAAAAAAAGTAACCGATCACATGACCGATATTTGCACATACCTGAGAGAACCGCTAAATAAGGCAGCAATGAACAGGCCGGAGAGTCCTGGTACGTTATGGAACACCTTCATGACGAAGTACGGCATCAGCTGAAACAGCGGACAAATTATATGAGCCGCGCTCTATGAAAAGAGGGTTAAGTGCATGTGCGTAAAGCGTCGTCCCAGATGAGCCTGTGCAGTCCGCACAGGCTAATCAGGGACGAAACTTGTCGCCTATACTGGATTTTCGTCAAGAATAGTCTTGCTTTAAAACCAAAAATACAATAAAAGCGGAAAGTGTCGTCCTTAGTAAGCACGTGCGGACTGCACAGGCTAATCTTGGACGACACTTAACGCATGCATTAAACCCTCTTTTTCTCAGGGCGCGTCTCATAAACAGTCCGACACGACTTGGTGCGGTATCGAACACCTCCACGACAAAGTACGGCAACAGCTGAAAGAGATCCCTAACACGCATAACATGATCAGTGCGATTGTGGTATAGAACACAATCCATAACAACGCACGTCATCGTCAGAAAGCGAAGACTTCCGGTTGACATACGCGGCTTCTCATCTCGGAGACCCGCATTGAAGCTCCAGGCACATATGAGATTTGTTGGTGGATACCAAACCGGACAGGTTAGGTTTTCTCCAAGTACTCTAGCTTCCCTCCCCCTACCCCCCGAGCGCAAAGCGACATCACTATTGAAAATCATTCAGCAAAACCTTTATAGCTGGACATCGCAGCTAAAACTCGAAATAATTGCGTTCAAACTTCCGTGAGTGAAGTAAATCTGGTAGGAGTGCTCAGGGATTTCGATTGAAGCAGAATCCTGCTGTTTGATGCAAGCATTTTTCAATTTCTCACGTTTGACTCCTGCAAATTATCTGCCTTGCATCATTTTGATGCAAATAATACCAGAAAACTAAATCAATCATATATTTTATATCATAAAAAATGTGTTGTTTTTTTCATAGCATTTTTGTCATATTTATGATGAGACACATTTTGAAAGTATATAGCAAATATGTAGAAATAAAAGAACTCTGGACTTCAGTATTTTGGCCCCTGAACATTTCATTTGACCCATGCACATTTCAAGCAGAGGGTCCTTTGACTCCTGGTTTTCGAAAGCTTTTGAAATCCCTGAGAGTGCTGGTGCTGGAACACACTTTGAGTCCACACGTAATGCAGTCTCGGGCGAAGAAGGAACGCATAATGCATAATGCACACATGGCCTTTTGTACAGCAAGAGTTTATTTGACTTAAAAAAACGACATAAGAAGTTAAATGTATATAAGACTCATTTACCATCGCAAAATAGATGTATGAACACGTTTTATCTAAACGATGTTGAATATAAATTGCAGAGACCACCCATGACATTGGTTACTACGATTTGATAATGATTATGTGCTTTATTATATATAATTATTACCTGATTGTAGTTGCTTATGGCCCCAGATAGATAAGGGTCACACTGTTTCTCCACAAAGTAGGCGTATAATACCAGGCCCACTAATAGCAGAATTATGCTGTACACAAATATCAAGGGAATGTTGAGAAGGACGGATCTGAAAATATTGTTTAGTGGTTTACACATTATCCCGGGAGACCAATCGCGGTGTTACAACAAGCGGTAAAACACTACAGGATGACACATGCAACAAAAACGAAGTTGAAGTTAAATTATGTATTATTGTTATATCTTTGATTGATGGCATCAATTTTAAAGTTCTTATTTCAAACAAAACAATTTAGGAACAATCAATGATGAATTCGTTGCAGAGAAAAGTTTTGTTTTAGATATACAACTTTGTTGTCAACACTAAAACGTGATTTTCTTTTGTCACCACTCCAGACAATTTCTATACATACAAGTCAAAATTTATGTGCATTTGTTTGCACGTGTATTGTTCAGGTAAATCACGCGTTTATGTTTGCAAAAGAAGTGACTATAAAATTAGCGAAAACAGTACATTTATGAAAAGCGCATTACATTTTGGCATCTCCAGCTGACTTCATAGAAGAAATCCGCTGTACCGCCGACTGGTTACAACAGTTTGGTAACCAGTTAAAAACGCCACCAATCAGTAAGCCCCAAAGAGTGTGCCGCATGCGCGGATCGGGGTTGATTTTATAAGATGCGGTCGAGAATATATGGGCCGCGCTTTGAGAAAAGGGGGTTTAATGCATCTGCGTAAAGTGTCGTCTCGGATTAGCCTGTGCAGTCCGCACAAACTAATCAGGGACGACACTTTCCGCCTAAACTGGATTTTCGTCAAGAAAAGTCTTTCTTTAAACCAAAAATACAAAAAAGCGGAAAGTGTCGTCCCTGATTAGCGTGTGCGAACTGCACATGCTAATCTGGTACGACGTGAGTCATGAATTGAGGACAATAATGTTGTTATTGTTT
>VMBQ01004075.1:66683-89637 GCA_007657795.1 Dreissena rostriformis | reverse complement strand
GCTTTAAATCCTTGCCTTAATACCACCTATCATTTCATACGGGCTGTTTTCAATGATCTTGCTAACATGTACGACGGCATTCAGACGTTAGATTTGATACACGTGGGTGCGGACGAGGTTTACCACGACACGTGGGCCGGGTCCCCAGCCTGCAACAGGAGGTTCGTGGCCGGCAAGTACACGCATGACTTTCTAAAAGATTACTTTCTAAAGCAAGTCTCTGCCATTGCCGCGGACCACAATGCTAGGATCGTGGCGTGGGAGGACGGTCTGTACAATTTCGACACAGGGCCATACGACAGAGCGGGCTTCAATAATAACGAGGTCTTCGTACAGGCGTGGAATAACATTTGGGAAGTGAACAAAGGTGGGCGCGGTATCGAGTTCGCGAATGCCGGATATCCGGTGATCTTGTCTATGGCGACGCATCTTTATTTCGACCACCCATACGAACCCGACCCGGAAGAGCGAGGATTATACTGGGCCACCCGCTACACCGACACGTTTAAAGTGTTCGGCTTCATGCCGAGGGATCTTTTCGCGAACGCAAATTTCGACCGGTTCGGGAATCGCCTACGCAAAGCGGATGTCTGTAGAAATCCCCAAAACTGCCCGGAGCTTCGCCAGCCAGCTAACATAAAGGGCATTGAAGCCTGTCTGTGGACCGAGACAATACGTAGCGAGCAGGACGTGTTCTACATGCTGTTCCCCAGGGTCATAGCGTTGGCGGAGAGGGCGTGGCACGAGGCCGCGTGGGAGAAGAGCGAGCATCCTCTCCACATGGAAGAGGAGCGGTCCAAGGACTGGGGCCGTTTCCTCAGTGTGCTCAGTTTGATGGAGCTACCCAGGCTGGCCGCGAAAGGTGTGACGTACCGCGTGCCGCCCCCAGGCGTAAACGTCGAGAAAAATGTCATTCGAGTTACAACTTTATACGCCAACCATTTGGTTGAAGCCAGTGTTGATAACGGTGTGACGTGGCGAGTGATTGACGACACGTTTCCTGTCACCAAATCTCTAAACATCTCGTTTAGATCGAGATCTCCGTATACTAACATAGTGAGTCGAACATTACGTGAAAGTGTATATAGAACTAACGATGCAGCAGAACGAATCTCATCTTTAAGTCTTATTTTGTTAAATGTGTACATGTGTAGTTTATTTCATTTTGTGTCCTAGTCAAATCAATTTGTATATTTAATTTTAATAAAATTAATGTAAAATCAAATAGTCTAATTAACATGAGTAAATAATCATGATTAACACTAATGACAACAATGAAAGTAAATATATATATATTTAATTTATAAAAATGTACATGTATTTTAACAGAGTTACAGTGATATTTTTACAAATTTTCTCATCCGAGTCCTGGGACTCGATAACTTGCAAATCTATAAGTCCCCTTATTGAAAGAGCCATTTCAAATATTAAACTTTATTATTTTTTTTTTAGAAATTTCAATGCATTTGAGGGACTCACATAATTTGAAAATTTGCATCCCCAGAGGTTTTTGTGAGTCCAGGACACAGGACTCTTAGGTAAACAAATCACTGGAGTTATTGCTTTACATCTCTGGTCGTTCATTACCATGGTTCACGAGTTTATACAACAACAACAACAACAACATTTATTTCAGCAAAAAAGCTTTAAATTAAAGCTTCTATCCTACAATATTAAATATAAAAACAATTATGGCTCAAATGGTTGTATTTATTATTTGATAAACGAGGAAGCAACATATAAATCGTATTGAAATTGATTTATAATGTGAAATTTGAAAATGTCAGTGTTTATTTATTAATTGATTGAATGTAAAAACTTGAATTGTTGATATGAGTCTGACATATTAAAAATTGCTTATAGGTCAACAATCAACAACTTAAACAAATTAAGAAATATTGTAATACGGTTCCAATAGAATAATACATGCGTGAAACAAATAATATACATTTTCTTTAAAGTATATTTATATCGTTACTGTAGTTTACGTTTTTCACACTAAGTTTCATCGTTGTTATAGTACGTTCATATTATTAGGTATTGTACACGACGTGTCAACGTTGTTACCGTGCCCCTTTAAGTATACAACATTCCTCGACAAATGAAGCTATCATAAAGGACCACTTATCACGTACGTGTGACACTGACATACTTGTGTAACGATGATTTCTTATTATGCTGCCTGTCATAATCAGTAAAGCGGCATCTCTGTCTAATATTGTGTCATCTCATTCATTTGACGTTTTACTATTTATTTGACACGTGATAAAACATGATTTTGTTTTTGGTCTTGTCTTATTGGGGTTTTAGTTAAATATCGTGCATATGGTTGTTAGCAAGACATATTAACTAGTTTGAGTAATTCTAAATAAATTAAATTAAAAATAAAGTAAAACCGAATACACATCAAGCCAAAAACTTCGTTAATAAGAGTTTTCCTTCAAACGAAAAATACAATAAAAGCGGAAAGTGTCTTCCCTGATACGCCTGTGCGGACTGCACAGGCTTATCTGGGACGACACTTCCCGCACATGCATTAAACCCCCTTATCACAGAGCGAGGCTCATTTGTTTTAGATGGCGATATTTGTCTTAAACTCAACACATTAGCAAATCATTGTTTAAATTTAACAATTTACCATATTTTTTAATTCCACCACTACTTCTTTTAAAACTTTTTTATTTAATTTTTCTGTGTAAAGTATAGGATGTACAATTCTCAACATTATAATTAAAGCCCCATTCACCCTCAAAATCAACGAGTGTTTCGTAAAATAAAGTTAACCCATAAAAAATCAATGTTCTTTATAGCGATAGCCAAAATTTTAATGCTAGATGTGGTCTGGTAACATAGATTTAACAATATGCATAATGCTCTTTGTTTGTTTGTTTGCGGGACAATATATTCAACACATGTTCATGTACCTTTTAGTGTTCGTCTGTCGCATGAATAGATATCGCCGCGGGAAACTAAAATGGAATATATTGTGCCACAAAAAAATTAAAACGAGCATTTTGAATCTCGTTGAATCTATGTTACCAGACCACATCTTGCGCTGAAATTTTGGCTATTGCTATAAGACACACTGATTTTGTATTGGTGAACTTTATTTAACGAAATATTTTTCGAAATATTCGTTAATTTTGAGTGATCATGGGACCTTAAAGTATCATTTGACCATGTTTCAGTAAGCAATAAAATATCATATAAACTGAATAATGCTTTCATTTCATGGTAACCAGTTGCACTGTTGACACTTCGTGTTTTTTTTATTACTTTTATTCGTTCTTGGTTGCCGCAATGTGGATTGTTGCACACTTTCAGGTAGGTCAACAGTTTCTGTATTTTCTATTTGTTCGTCGCATGTGCCTGACCTAGTTTCCGGATTGTTTACGTTTGTGTGGGCGGATCTTGCTTGTCTGTAATGATGTGTTGTTTTCATCAACAAAGACGCTGCTTTCGAGAGTGTCTACTACTGTTTCATTGCAGTAAATCCTCGGGTTTTTTTTTTAACTTGAGTCTTCTTCTCTTGGTGATATCGTATTTGATCCACCTATTCACGGGTTCGATCCCCACTGTGGGAGCGTTCTTTAGATCTCCCTCAAAAGACACCAAGTACTGGTTCTAGTCCCAGGAAGCGGACTCGAGAGCATTTCAATAAGCCTTAGGCTTTCGATGCAATCGTGCTTAAATAAATAGGTTTAAACTTAACTAATCCACCTAGTCTATTTGTCCCTTGTACCTCGAACCAGTCGGGGAACATATCTTTCACACACCCACCGTCAATAAATAATCTTGCTGGGTAGCGTATCTGTACCTTTCTTTCGTTCGATCTGGCATCAGCTGCTTCTGTTGACTCGTACAGTGTCGATAAATATATCAATCCCGAAGCTGCTGTTCTTCAGACGGTTAACTTTTCTTATGATCACTTCAGTACCAGTATTGTCTCTAAACCTTGCGATTAAATGTCGCTATTGGTCAGTTCCGTCTCTATCTTGTGGAGACGTTCGTCCTTATCGGTGTGCCCTCTCAATATAGATATCGTCTGCGTCAATTTCTGGCTTATTATCCCCCGCCAAAGGCGGAGGGATATTGTTTTGGCGTTGTCCGTCCGTCCTTCCGTCCGTCCGTCCGTCCGGCACTTTTGTGTCCGGAGCCATATCTTGAAAGTGCTTTGGCGGATTTCATTGAAACTTGGTATGAGTATATATATGGATAAGAGGATGATGCACGCCAAATGGCATTGTTCACTATCCGTTAATAACGGAGTTATGGCCCTTTGTATATTGAAAAAAATGCGTACATCTGTGACAAAGCTCTAGTTTGGCGGGGGATATCAATTCAACGAATTTGCTTGTTTTTCTAAAATTCGAAGTACGTCATATAGCGTGAATGCTTGTCGGTGACAATAATTGTGCAACAGTTACTAGCCATAACGACTGGCATCTGATGGAAATAAGGAGTATGATAGTACTAATTACCAAAGTTCAATATTGCTTTACTAAACTGTTTACAGTTTGAGTCGCCATTTTCACTATTTATTTTTAAGTATAATAAAACCATTTTTTAAGGAGCCAATTCCTATCTTATAACATTTTTTTAAGAATTTTGATTGTTTGACAGTATCTGCAATCATAACATCAATGTGTCTTGGTTTTGGTATATTTTGGTTATATTTGATTTATCTGGCATCCAATAAGAGTTTTATCTAATGTTAATTCGAAATTCATAAGTAGATTTTATCATAGTTACGTGCAACACACTATGGAGAGTTCGTTAATTGTAATACATGCTTCTTGTATACATTTGGGAATTGTCTGAGGGCCAACACTGGTTTACATTGTATCATATAGATTATCTGAAACTGGAATCTCAACAAAAGTTATATCGCAATATTAAGTGAAATACAATTGATTTTTTTTTCTAAGTTCATAAGATTAACGAAAATACCAAAGGCCACGAATCTCTCGCATACGGGTTGATAGTTTTAACCTTGGCTGCATCTACCAGTTGTCGTTAAGAATCTTTGTTCAAAAGCTCGCTTTTATATTAAAGCAATTATTTTGAATCAAGCTAGTTGTATTTCAAACATAAGTCATTTTAATTGAAAGCGTGGATATTATAGCCAGCACAGTCGCAAGGCATATCTACAACACGCATGTTGTGTGCATTTTTATCTAAATCTAAATAGTTTCTTTATTATCAGTCAAAGCATTATAGATGATGACTACAGACCATGGTTGAACTGAACAATCTATCTTAGTCGGCAAAAGTGTGACAATGCTAAAATATTGCTTGAAACAAAATAATGTTAAAGATCCCTAAAAACTTCCAACAACAAAAGGTGCCAAACGAAGGTTAATTGCACTAGGAATACACTGAAACAAGTAACATNAAAAAAAAAAAAAAAAAAAAAAAAAAAAAAAAAAAAAAAACGTTAAAATACAAACAATTAATTTACAATACATTCTGCAACTTTTTTTGCATCTAAAAATCGTTTTACGATGTCATCTTGTTTCGTTTTAAGGATGATCTCGAGTCAGGATCGGCTTCGTTCGGTTTGTGTTAATTTGTATAATTAATGCAATCTATTTTTATTTATTATCATGGTACTATTAGAATTATATTGCGCAGTCCTTTAAGAGGCAGGTACACTCGAATCCGTACACACCATTTCAATTACATATCCAAAGCAATACAATAAACGCTGTTTGAACTTATAAACTTATGAAAGATAATCTTATAATTGAAATTGAAAGAATGACTTTTAAAATGTAAATAATATTTAAATAAATACAATTGTCAATCTCGCGTTCGCTTGCAAAAGTTCGCATATCGTGGCGGTAAATTCAAATGTCCCACAAAATAATAAAAAACGAGCATTTTTTATACCTTTAAATCAATGTTACCAGACCACATCAAGCGTTGAAATTTTGGCTATTGCTATAAGGAACACTGATTGTTTTATGGGTTAACTTCATTTCATGAAGTATTCGTTGATTTTAAGCATTTGCGGATCTTTAAAAAGTGTTAATAACACGTAGTAATACTGATATCTACTTCCAGTCTTTGAGGAACGTAGAATTTGTTTTCGGCACTAACTAAGTCTTCAGCAGTTGATGCTAAGTTAGATTTTATGGTCCAAAACACATAAACGATAGGACTAAGATGACTATTGAATATTAATTTTGATCATTTGGATTTTGATTTTGACTATAAACAAAGTTTTAGATAATCATGGATCTACAACTGTCATAGATATGTTCTGCATTTTCTTTTTCTTGCGATTACAGGTTTTGACACAAATATTAAAAACTTAGAAAGCGTTGAGCAAGTGCTAAAAATTGTTATTTTCAGCCAATTTTTGTTCATTTGTTTTTTCTCTAACTAGCATCATGTAATGTAAGGTTGGAGAACAGTAACCTGATACTTTTACTCTTTTGGAATCACCCTTATGTTTCTAAAAAATGCAATATATAAGTCAAACAAAAAGTGAGCATAATCTAACATGAAAAGGCAATAAATTTACATTTCAACTTATCGTTCTTATTCCTCGGGTTTAAACGTGTTCGTTATCGGCAAACGTACTCGGGTTATCTTCTATGGCAGATCTATGTAAGCTTGTTAGACATATACACGATTAATATTATGAAAATGGAACACACATTGTGAAATAAATGTGGACTACGGATTTGAGATAAGCGGCAGATTTATTATTTATGTATACACCTTGGGGTGTGAGAGTAGCATGTTTTGGTAGAAGTGTTGACAGAGGAAGTTGTAGAATTGTTTATTTGAAGCGGATTGCATTTTGGTAATTCTTGATCGTTTAACGTATTAATGTATATTTAGCAACATGAATAATTCATGTACATAGTTGGATTATATGTTTTGTGTTTATTGTTGGAAATTATGGATTTATTTCGTTTTTATTCTTTGACTGTTCAGTTCAGACTAAGCGCCATTCTTTATGTTTTAATTGGTTATGCTAAACCTGGGCTGTCAGAATGCTAACGACATTATCTCCATTTCAATATCTAATAACATTACATTGTTGCAGCAGACACAAGGCACTGAGAGCGAGTTGAGAACACGTGCGGGGTCGTTGTCGGAAGTACCGAATACTCTGTACGTTTTTATTTTTACTTGTTTCATGGTTTAAGAGGTTCAAATACAAACTATTGAGATTGTGTATATTTGATTCATTTGTCATGTTGAATACGTAGTTTTCATGTTTAAATAATGGGTTGGTATATACGGTAAAAATGTCACTTAGGTGTGGGTGTATGCTTTTTCTCAAATATGTATTGATTTCGGGATTGTGTATCGCCTTAAGTAGTGAGATGGAATTGTTAATATTTTTATTATTTGTTTTTGTAGTACGGAAGGGGAAGCTGTCTGTACTATACTGGCTACACAAACATGAACAATAAAATATACGTTATTATATGAACTATGAGAAATGTAATGACTTATTATACGTTCAAACAACTCACGCAATATGATACAGGAAAGTCAAGCGTAACATCATTCATAAATAATAGGGCTTAAACTACAGTTACTTTTTCTCTTTGTAGATGATGGCTCGAAAAAAGCGCAGCAAACAAAAACATACAACAAGGAAAGCGAGGCATGCTTTTAAAGCATCCCAAGATTCATCAAGTTATTCGACTGATGATAAAGAATTCTCAGAGAGACTTTCAAGAGTTCTTGATTACTTAGCCGTCGACGAACACTTAGTACAATTTCGAAGAAAAATAATGTTCTCTCTTGAACGTGAAATGACACTTATACACAAAGCATTTGGTCGTGACCGACGTATTTATATCTTTGGAAGTCAAATCGAGAGTACTACAACAGTTGGAATGATGTCTGACCTAGACACCTTACAACGTTTTGATACGTTTCGTTTGTTTCTTGACTCAGAAAATCCGCCCAATCAGCAGCATGATCACCATGTCGTGATTAAGGTGACAACAAACGGTTGTTTTTCACAGTACTGTTTTTTAACAATGATTGATCCATCAACCCAAGCAAGGCGTTTTGAACAATTAGTACCTTATCGGGACCCTATTGATATCGTAAAATTTGTTTTAATATATTGCGTAACAACTCATGGCATGATTCCACATACACTTATGTTTAATATTCGAAGCGCACATACATTAATACTAAATCAAACAGAACGGCACGGACCTGCAGAAAGTATAGGGAATAACGACACAGTTAGCGCGTGTTACTGTAAAAGTCTTCCTAGGCAATGCAATTTCGTTTTCGAAAGGCCTCGCCCCGGTCACTGGCCTTCAGAGATGACGTTGACAAAGGCCAAGAAATATGGTGTCTTTATTGTTCCACAAGGACAACCAAAAACTACGAACATGTATTCTTTCGATTATTTAAAAAAATATGGCGTCTTTATAGTACCACGCGGAACCCCAGAAAGTACAAACAGTTGGACGCATGATAAGTTTGATTATCAATGGCGAATTTCCACAAATCTTACAGAGCGGCTATTTATGTTCAGTTTAAAAACAGTACAGCTGAAGGCATATATTCTGGCAAAGATGATACGACAGGAGTTGTTTAAACCAGAATATCGAGACAGGCTGAGTACGTTTCATTTCAAAACAGCCTTCTTCTTTTCGGTCGAGAACACCCGGCCTGATGTGTGGTGCGACGACAATCTGATCAATTGTGTCAAGTACATTTTTGTAACTTTGAGGCGCTTTTTAACACGCCGCCTTTGTCCACACTTTACTATAGTGAACGTTAACCTTTTCGATGGTAAAATTGAAAGGCACGAGTTTCATAAATTGGTGGATAAATTTAAAAATGTTATAGACTCAATGCGGACAACACTAGAAAATATACGAATGGATAATATTGGGAGGTCGCTTATTGAGTGCAACGCAAGAACAAATGAACGCAGCAGATATCGTACGCTTTGTTCAGCACTATTTAATTATGTATTCAATATGTTTCAAGGATCGATGCATATCATTGATGGACATGATTTGGCAGGCCTTTCCGTCGATGACAGGATATCTGTGTTTGAAAATGAATTTACAGCCTTCGAAATTTATCATCGCGCTCCTTTGGACAAATACAGAAAATATGACTATGCATTGCATAATGTCATTTCAGGTCTTGCTACTGTGGGTGCTTCGGCGTATTTTGAACAGAAGGAAACAGGACGTGATTATAATCAGGATGGCATTAATAAAGTAAGACAAATGTTTATTAAATCTCTAGAGTCTGATATCATTGGCAACTACATGAGATACGCTTCCTTCCTTTTCTGCAATGGAGAGTATGATGAAGCTTGTAAATATTTTGACCTGATAGAAAATAAGATAGAAAAAGATAGACAATCTAATCTTATTTACCAGTTATGCGTTTCCCCATCGGAATCATTAGTCATGAAGATTGCAAAGCAGTCACATGGACAGTCTTTCAAACAAAGATTGTGTGTCTTTGTGATATTTAGACCAGAAGAGGCGATGTGTGTTCCTGAATTCTTGTGGTGCGAATTGTACCGTGGGCATTTCGAAGACGACGCTTCATCCGAACGTCTGATTCTTTTGTACAAACACGAAGACTGCATTTGTTTGCAAATTGAACCGTATCTCTACTATCTACAGTACCTTACATACAGACTACTCAACAAAGAACCTAAACAGTCGGAAGCGTTTATGAAACTATTAATATTCACTAATACCATTCGACCCACAATGTTCATTTCATCTGAGGACGATATTTTCGTTTCAAATTTCGATACCTCTTTGAACATGCTAGGCCATTGCTTAGAACTGCAGCATAAATTAGAATCGGCATGGATGACTTATAGAACTTCCTTACACATTCTTCCCAGAAAAAACGCAGCGGTCCTGCATATGATTCGACTGTTGTGGCAAGTTGACCAAAGTATGCAGACTTAGGGACATGTTAACAACAATCACGAAGTGACTAAGAGAAAATGTGTCATCATGTTATTGTTATTTGACTCAAACGAGAGTTAACACTGAATGTGATTAACAGCACAACGTACTCATTTGACTCGTTTGCTTAGTTACCACAATACGTACTGTTTTTTCACGTTCGTTGTCAAAGTATCATCCAGCATGGTATTATTCTCTACTTTTAAGGGGATGTAATAACCATTCGCAATTGCACATGAACCCGAAGATTCATTTAGTTCAACTTCATTTTGTGATCAGCTTCTTACAAACTTGTAAACTTTTTTTTGGGGGGGGGGGATAAAGACAATTATATAAAAGAAGCATCGTACATGTCATTCGATCATAATATTATTATTAGAACTATTAATATTAATTTTATCTATTATTATTTTTTATTATCATTATTTCCGTTTGGTACATTGGATTGTTATGTCATGATCAATCCAAATATTCAGTTGACACGCCTTTAAGCTCAGTTGAAAATAGAGTTTAATACTAGAAACTAAGCACAATGGGCATTCTATTACGGACTACCAATTGATGTAAACATTTAACTACAACACACAAAAATGTTCAATTATAACAAACAACCACTATTTGTTTGCATGCTTTCAAAGTTTAGCAAGACCGTTTTCTCTTAAATCAATACAATAACTAGTATGACTTGAATGTTGATACCTGAAACGTTTATATTAAAATATATTTTAATTTACGTACAATACACATTGACCGCCTGACAAGTGTGTTTTTATAAGAACATTTAATTCGAAATCAATAATGTACATATATAAATAACAATAAATGAATACATTTACCTTCATGTTGACTGCAACTGGAATGTCTTTATTAAGTGCCACAAACACACGCAAGTCTGCCCTTCGTCACCTTCATACATTTATACATTTTATGTAAATTGACAGTAAGAAGTTACACATAACGTTTTGAATATGAACACACATTTCAAGAATCAAATCAAACAAATGAAACCTGGATTGTAGGCAGACCATTTGAAGACCACTTGAAAACCTCAATTAGGTATTAATGTCCAACATTCATTGAGCACAACTTTATTTATACTACGTATGGAAAATTACATCTTGTTTGTAATGCCTTATTTTCAAAAATGCATTTAAATGCAAATAGGCCAATAAAATGTTTTTGAGTTTAACAAAGATAAGAAAAATTAACACAGCCAATGGATGTAAACACGGTCAAATTTTAGTTCAATTATGGTGTTCTAATAATGTGGGGACAGTGGTCTAGTGGTAGGATGCTGGTCTAGGGATCGGAAAGTGCCTGGTTCGAATTCCGCTCAGGCCACTGGATTTTTCTGAGCAAAAAATTAATCCCACGCTTGCTCCTCTCCACCCAGGTGCTTTAATGGGTCTCTTTTCAGTACTCGTTTTACATGAGCAGGATAGAGGACAGACTGTACATATAACCTCGAAGCGGGCATGTAATGAAGTTACAGGATCAAAGCTTATTGATGATTGTTGTTGTAAACTAGTTACCTTGTGAATTGAATTGGTCTGAGTTGGTGTCTGTAGCTATAGGGTTTCATGCCCGCTTCGAGTTTATATGTACAGCCTGTCCTCTATCCTGCTCATGTAAAACGAGTTCTGAAAAGAGACCAATGCAACACTATCGTTTCAATAAAAATATTCTTGATAATACTTTCCCGGGACGGAAAATGCTACTTATCTACATCATCAAATGTGTTAAGTATATTCACACGAAAAGTATATTTTTTTACAAAAAAACTTGATGAATTGATCTCTGAAAGCTTAAAACGCAGTACACTATCTGTAGGAAATAAAATGCATTTTCAAGTTGTTTAATACATTCCCAATGCCAAATCATATTCATACTTCATGTTCTGGTCACAAACTGTATAGTAATCGGGTAAAATGATAGCCTGTCTTTGTATGTACTTGTCCCTTTAGCATGAGAAATTGTTCTGAAAACAATTGAACATGCACTTAAATGACACTTAAATGACAATATTCTGAAGGGATTTCTTCAAGCAAAAAACAGCAATCCAAAAAATATATTAATAAAACAGTCTGGAGGAAACATAACATTTTCAAATACTCGCAAGCCATTACAAAAAGCAGCTACACCGAAACAGGCTTGCAATAAAATTCCTATTGAAAATAAAATTTTGATGATCCACATAGCCAATTTCGCATACGAAACTAACATTAACAATGCCTTTACATGAGTTATGTATCGCTTCATGTACCAGAACATGCCAATGCGAGGTTGTTTTAGACTTATTGGGTGGAGAAAACGGTATTCCTTGACATGTGCGTGCTCAATATCAGGTTGTTCAAGAAGTTGCCCGTGTATAAGGGCCATGTGCGTGCTCAATATCAATCGTCAAAACCAATCGAAACTCAACTTTACCTTGAAAATAACGCCATGAGCAATCGATTTATCCATTTTTTGTGTCATCCAAAATGCGTCTTATGAACAACTGGTACTTAAACAGTGCTAATTAGTGTGAAAACAGCGAACTTATTGTTAGTCCGTGTTCAATTTCAATTGACGGTTCAGAAAATCGCGAAATATTCCATGACTTATCTCCACACTCAGACCAGCCAGAGGAAAACGATTTATACTCGCTGAAACCGCTTCCGGCTCGCCCTATGATAGGCGTCATCCAATTAAAAACAAGTAAGTAATAAGGAAGATGTACCCGTTTGAAAACTCGATTTCTCCATCAAATCGGTGCATCGGCGGCCATTTTTTCTCAATTCTGACCACGTGATTCCCCACCTTGTTGATTGTTCAGTTCAAACCATGGTCTGTAATCATCATCTTTAATGCTTTGACTTATCATAAAGAAACTATTTAGATTAAGATTAAAATGCACACAACATGCGTGTTGTAGATATGCCTTGCGACTGTGCTGGCTATAATATCCACGCTGTCTATTTTAATTCTTAAAGCCCCACACCTTGAAATGAAGCACATGAATCAATACATATAGATGCAATTTGAAAGTGTGCAAAATTTTCATTAAATCTGTAGCCTAGTTAGCAAGTAATTTATTATTTTTCAACCGGGAATTACCGCTTTTTAAACCGAAAGTAGAATTTCTACAGTATACGTCCATTTTGACAAACGCGAATATTTTTAAGTTTTAAAACGCAAAAACAAATGTTTTCTACCTTGTAACCACCAGATATATTCTAATTGGCATAGATACAACTAAATCTTTGGCCTAGTTAGCAAGTAATTTATTATTTTTTAAACGGTACCGCTTTTAAAACCGAAAGTAGGATTTCTACACGTACACGTCCATTTCGACAAACGCGATTATTTATTAAGTTTTAAAGCGCAAAAAAGACGGCAGTCTACCTTGTTAACAACAGATATATTCTAATTGTCATAGATAAAATATGTTTCTTATTCACATGTGTATACTTAAATTTACTATGCCAAATAAGTTGTGTGGCTTTAAAATTTGAATGGTTATATCTGCAGCAAGAGTGTTTTCATTGAATTAATTAAATTGTAAATGCTTTGTTACATTTGGTTTTCACGATCATACAAATTCTTGCTTACAAGTCTAATGTATTCAAATAATTACAACTTCTGTCACATTCACATGAATGCTGCATTCTGATTGGATAATTTGTTTACGAGACCGGTTTTTCATTTTCCGATGAACCCACATCGTATGCAAATTTAAACATGAATATTCATGGCGCTTCTTTCTGGTCATAAACAAGTTGCCAAAATGACGTTATGTTTTGCGCGAAACTTAATGGTGTTGTTTTTTATTGGTCAATAGCGAAATGACGTTATATTTTTGCGCGAACTTAGACGATATACTCGTTTGACGGAGATGAAACCGAAACTGAAAATAGATTCATACGCTAGATTAAAAATTACTTTTATGACCATTACCACGATAGAATTTCAGCTTTAAGATCATTTTGTGTTGTAATTATAAGAATTGAATAGCATTTTTCTGCATTTCATCGATGTATGAACTGTCGGGAAAAATACACCTAATTTATGCATAAACGCCGTGGGCGTTTATGCAAATTAGGCGTAATTTTCCCGACAGTTCATACACCGATGAAATGCAAACAAAATGCTATTTAATTCTTAAGTAACTTCAGATGAAGCCGGGATCGAAATGTTTGGCTCGGGAACAGTTGAAAGTTTCGTGTGAATGAACTGTTTAACGTAATACCATTAAGAAGAATATTAAACAGTAAATAAAGTAAACTTGTAGCGGTCTTTACATTTTGTACACATAGAGGTGTTCGGTGTTCAATAAATATCGACATGTTGTTTTACACATGCTTATGGGCCTTAAATTATCTCCATTTTTGTCCTCAACATGAATATTCACCAGACGGTTGGTATTATAATTAATAATAACGCTATAAAGATCTAATGACTGCTTGGATAGAAAATCCGCCTTTAGTAGTTACTTTTTGTTTAACGGTTTTGATCCCGCAAACGTAACGATTACATTGCTGTCCGAAATGGCGGCTTTCGATGACATTTAAAACGAGAGTATTCCGCTTATGTTTCTATAAACTCATTTCTTAAAGAATTGTGCAAAACTACATACCTTAAGGAATTACCACATGTGTACCCAAAGCACGCACTCTGAGAAAAAGGGGTTTAATCAATGTGCGAAAAGTGTCGTCCCAGATTAGCCTTTGCAGTCCAGTTTAGGCGGAAAGTGTCCGCACAGGCTAATCAGGGACGACACTTTACGCACATGCATTATGCCCAGTTTTCTCAGAACGCGACACATATTATAGGGATGCTGCATGTGAAGTATCGCAAACATTGGATAATTAGTCTCCGAGATCACACGCGGCATGTGAAGTATCGCAAACATCGGATATTTAGTCTCCGAGATCACACGCGGCATGTGAAGTATCGCAAACATTGGATAATTAGTCTCCGAGATCACACGCGGCATGTAATAATTATTCAAAGGGCAATAGGAAAGTGTATATATTCTTGTATCAAATTCGGATTATTAGTAAGTATTGTCTTAATTTCTTAATTTTCATGTGCTTTTGTATTTTTAAATAAAATCCAAACCGTGCACTTCAACTGGTCCAGGGGAAGAAACTACCATACAATTTCCAAACCTCCAAATTATCTCCCTTTCATTACTTTCTGTTTACCTCTGGTGGCTATTCCCTGCCTATATTACCAAAAATCCCTTCTTTTTAAACCCCCAGGGTGGCAACTTGCTGTTTTAACTAAAAATAAATACACGTAGTGTTGTATATAATGTTTATAAGTTACACTCATGCATTAATTCAATTGTTCTGTCTTTTTCTTAACTGTACATTACATTGTTTTACTGATTAATTTTTATGTGGCCCTATTAAGGTGACCGTTTGACGACAAATTTTTCATAACCCCTATCTTGTAAATATTATTTTTAACTTTCCTTTTAGATATTGTCATAACGCCGCCCTGGGAGGTCATCTCTTCTCAAATAGCCCAATATCCTATAAGGTTCTTCACAGACAGGGTCTTAGGTTGCAAGAGTTCAACATTAGCCATCACACCCAAATATAGTCCAACACTCAATAAAAATGCAATTATATAACATATTTTCACATAAAAGTGAAATCCTTTCCTAACATAGAGCTATTTAAGTAAGCTCCAGCTTCTCAACTAATTAATATCCAACATTTTGTATATTTTCTCATTGTTTTTGTCATTTTTACATCAAAGTGACTCTAACTTTAGAATTACTCCATTCATTGATTGGTAAAATAGGTCATATTATGTTGATGAACTCATAGTTGCAATGTTGAACCACTTTGTGATCTGGTTAGTCCCTTAAATACTCAATTTTCTGTTTATTTCAAACAGTACATCCTCCCGTTCAACCTTTTCTCATCTAAACTATAGTATAATTAATAGTAATTCCATGTGAAAACAACATCTTTAATACAGATCACAAAGTTCAAAGAACCCAAAAAAACCCAGTTCAGCATATGTTGAATACTGGGTCTGATTATGATGATGCCTTACACAATAGTATGTGTTTCCAACATCATTACCTATAAAAATTGGGCTATCTCTCTCTTCTATCTATTTTTTAATCACAAACAACAGCAAAATACTCAAAACAAGCAATAGAACAATAACATATACATAATATTCATAATAATAATAATAATGACATTTTATTAATATAGTGTAAGACATGTGTTTCTTTCGATTGTCCATACATAGAAGGGCGTTGACAATATGAGTTGACGCTCATTGGTTGATATTTATATTAGACCAATCGGCGTCGGCTTATATTGTCAACGCCCTTCTATGTAGGTCAAGCCGTTTTCTGATACGAAATTGAATTTTGTGTTAGAAAACGGATTGACCTACTTGTCTTTTTAATTAAGCGTTTTCGGCCAATCAGCGCCATGTTTTAAAAATGCTATTAGCCAATGGTAAAGCTGCTTTCTCCGCATTGTTAGGCAAGCATAGATTTTTCCCTGTTGAGTTATTTTAGCCTTTATAATGCGTTTTCTTACAGTCTAGCCTTATGTAAAGATATTTTTAAATAATTGGATTTTTATTAAAGCACCGCACCCAATCTGCAAAGTCCCTATGTATATATGGTTCAGCCCAGTAAAATCGGGCTGACCACTGCCTTTTTACAGCAGAGTATTGATGTTAAGCAGAGTGCTCGGACAATGGTTTTTATAACCGAAGCTTCCGAGGGTAAACAAACCAATCAGTCTGACCTCGAACACGGATTGCTTCAGATCTTATCGAGCTAGCAAGGGTCAAAGTTCATTACGCGACTGTAACATGTACGCGTGAATGAAAGTCACACTTCAGGATGAAGCAATCAGTTAATTAATGACACATGGTCTTACGAATTATGACAACGAAATTTTTACAAAATGTAACATATCTAATTGAACAGTTTAATACTTTGGCAAAATGTAACATATCTAATTGAACAGTTTAATACTTCGGATCTCATCGAGCTAGCTAGGGTCAAAGTTCATTACGCGGCTGTAACATGTACGCGTGAATGAAAGAGTCTAACATTAAGTATATACATTAGATATATAGTATCTAACCTTCTAACCATAGGGACCCGGCACAGTGTTGGGATTGCATTAAAAAAATTAAAGACAAAAATCATATACCACCCGTGGTCAGCGACCTATTGTTTGTTCAGATCCCTGCTGTAGTTTATGACACTATGTTGTTAGTTAAGTCTGGACAATACCTTATCAAAACAAGATAATCGGTTTGTGCTTGGAACATGAATAAGCCAACCCATGATTTATTGTGCGTTTCTTAGAACATGAAAACTAAGCTAATTTTTATTTCATTTTTAGCTCATCTATTTTTTGAAAAAATAATATGAGCTATTGTCATCACCTGAGAGTTGGAGTCTGCGTCCGGTTAAGTTTTGTGTTTAGGTCCACTTTTCTCATAAAGTATCAAAGCTATTGCATTCAAACTTGGTACACTTACTTACTATCATGAGGGGACTGGGCAGGCTAAGTTAGATAACTCTGGCTGGCATTTTGACAGAATTATGTGCCCCTTTTTGCCTTTTATACTTAGAAAATTGAAAATTTGGTTAAGTTTTGTGTTTAGGTCCACTTCATTCCTAAAGTATCAAAGCTATTGGTGAAAATTTGGTTAAGTTTTGTGTTTTGGTCCACTTTACTCCTAAAGTATCATAGCTATTGCTTTCATACTTGCAACACTTACTAACTTTCATAAGGGGACTGTGCAGGCAGAGTTATGTAACTCTGACTGGAATTTTGACAGAATTATGGTCTATCTTCAATATTGCAAAAGTTATGGCCAACGTTAAAGTTTTCGGACGGATGGACAGACAGTCGGACAGACAGACGGACTGACAGTTCAACTGCTATATGCCAACCTACCGGGGGCATAAAAACATACATGTACAACTTACCAAACTAAAAACTGAGCTGAAACTGTATCATGTTGCAGGATCAGAGAAATCTGTTTTGTATTAGAGATCATCTAAACAATAATCTTTATGAATATATTTTTTCATTATAATATTGCAGATAAAATATTGTTGGTATGTTGCTTGTCTTAAATTGCTCATTTTCCTCTTACCTGCCCTTGTATTTCAAGACAGAATACTTTCCATCCCAGTGGAAAGAGGTCTGGGTTTGAATCCCAGCAGGGGCTTCAGAGGATTATGAAATGTGTGACAAATATTGTATGTGATTTGACTTGATTCTTAAATGAACCATACAAATAATGTTTGCTTCTGCACATATGAAAGTGCAAGAAATATGTATAAATTGAGGCTAAAATAATAAATCAACCTAAGCAAGGACTTTATTTTGGTTCTTTTCTCCCACAAAACTGCTTTACCTGTTAATTGATGTTGTTTTATGTATTTTTGCTATACTCTATATGTACACTTTTTGTTAAATCACCAATTTTTTAAGACCTTTTCATAAAAGTCATTTTATTTTTTGATCATGTTCACTGTATTTTTAAGCAGTGTAACTCATTAAGACTCATTTGTAGGGATATCTTTTCAAATTTCATTCCAGTATACAGTTTTGAACTGAAATTGATTTTCATGATACAATTGTATACAAATGTTTATACATGTATATATTTTTTTCAATATAAAGATCTTTTTATGCCCCCTTCTTCGAAGATGAGGGGGTATATTGTTTTTGGCCCGTCTGTCTGTCTGTCTGTCTGTCATTGTGTGTGTCTGTCACAAAACTTTAACCTTGGTCATATCTTTTGCAATATTGAAGATNGAGCGAGGATTATACTGGGCCACCCGCTACACCGACACGTTTAAAGTGTTCGGCTTCATGCCGAGGGATCTTTTCGCGAACGCAAATTTCGACCGGTTCGGGAATCGCCTACGCAAAGCGGATGTCTGTAGAAATCCCCAAAACTGCCCGGAGCTTCGCCAGCCAGCTAACATAAAGGGCATTGAAGCCTGTCTGTGGACCGAGACAATACGTAGCGAGCAGGACGTGTTCTACATGCTGTTCCCCAGGGTCATAGCGTTGGCGGAGAGGGCGTGGCACGAGGCCGCGTGGGAGAAGAGCGAGCATCCTCTCCACATGGAAGAGGAGCGGTCCAAGGACTGGGGCCGTTTCCTCAGTGTGCTCAGTTTGATGGAGCTACCCAGGCTGGCCGCGAAAGGTGTGACGTACCGCGTGCCGCCCCCAGGCGTAAACGTCGAGAAAAATGTCATTCGAGTTACAACTTTATACGCCAACCATTTGGTTGAAGCCAGTGTTGATAACGGTGTGACGTGGCGAGTGATTGACGACACGTTTCCTGTCACCAAATCTCTAAACATCTCGTTTAGATCGAGATCTCCGTATACTAACATAGTGAGTCGAACATTACGTGAAAGTGTATAAGAACTAACGATGCAGCAGAACGAATCTCATGTTTAAGTCTTATTTTGTTAAATGTGTACATGTGTAGTTAAGTTCATTTTGTGTCCAAGTCAAATCAATTTGTATATTTAATTTTAATAAATGTTAAATCAAATAGTCTAATGTACATGAGTGAATAATAAGGATTTACCATAATGACAACAATAATTGTTTATATATTAATCATACAAATATGCATGTGTTTTAACAGAGTCATTGATTTACATCTCTAGACGTTCATTTGTATGGATCACGTTTTTTATACAACAACAACAGCATTTATTTCAGCAATAAAGCTTAAAATTAAAGCTTCTAGCCTACAACCAGAATCACATGACAGTCAAGATGGCGACGTCCATGTCGAGACAGAAAGTGATTAGCGTTTATTTCGTATAAATATTCGCTATATATCTCGACTATACTCGCTACACATTTTCTTAGCGGAAGCTGTTATTTTGTGATCCCGCTTAGACATTTCGTAGATTTAAGTCGAGATGTAAGCGAATATCAATACGAAATAAACGCTAATCACTTACGTGCTGATATGGCTGGACAGTGAGCGGCATTTAAACAATTCATAAAATTAATAAAGGATATAAAACGGAGAAAAATACCTGTCTCGGCATAGACGCTGCAATCTTGACTGTATGTATGTTGTTTGGCTATGTTCTAATGTATTTACCAATAAAATTGACTTGACTTGACTTGGTATTTTACACGACGTGTTAACGTTGTTATCGTGCGCTTTAAGTATACAAGATTCCTCGACAAATGTGTGGCGTTCTGAGAAAACTGGGCATACTGCATATGCGTAAAGTGTCGTCCCAGATTAGCCTTTGCAGTCCGCACAGGCTAATCAGGGACGACACTTTCCGCCTAAATTGGATTTTTTTATTAGAAGAGACTCCATTTAAACGAAAAATGTCATAAAAGCGGAAATTGTCGTCCCTGATTAGCCTGTGCGGACAGCACAGGATAATCTGGGACGACACTTTACGAACATTCTTTATGCCCAGTTTTCTCAGAACACGACACAAATGAAGCTATCATTATGGACCACTTATCACGAACGTGTGACATTGACATAATTGTGTAACGATGATTTCTTATTAGGCAGCCTGCCATAATCAGTAACGCGGTTTCTCTTTTTATAGTTTTTAACATAGTGTCATTTCATTCATTTGACGTTTTACTATTTATTTGACACGTGATAAAACATGATTTTGTTGTTGGTCTTGTCGTGTTTTTTCATAGTTATATCAGCCATATGAGTGTTAAGAACAATATTGAATGGTTAAGTGATTTTATTTTAAGTTCTAATAAAAAAGTAATACTTAATACACATTACTACCAAAACTATGTTTGTGTGAAGTTCAAAACATTTGCATGATCAACATATTTGTTTTAAATGGCAATGTTTGTATTTAAGGGCATGTGCAATAGGACTCTTAATAAACTCAAGGAATAGCCAACACGCTATGGTTATAATACTAACATTGGTTTAAAACAATGGATGTTTTAAATTGATGCACTTCCCGTAATTACTCTTAGTTTTCGGACACTTCAAAATAATTATTATTTTTCGTATCCAAAAAATTAAATGCAAATATTCCCAAAATACAGGTGTTCGAAAATTAATAAACTCGAGGAATAGCCAACACGCTATAGTTATAATACTAACATTGGTTTAAAACAATGGATGTTTTAAATTGATGCACTTACCGTAATTACTCTAAGTTTTCGGACACTTCAAAATAATTTATTATTTTTCGTATCAAAAATTTTTAATAAAAATATTCCAAAAATAGGTGTTCGAAAATTTAGAGACACAAAACACTCTAAGATATTGCATTGGTGATCGGACACGGGCATGGAATATGTATAGTCATTTTTTCAATTAATAATGCGTGTGCGCGTGCTTGTAAAATACCACGCCGTATACTCGCGAGTATTCTAAAGAAGTATAAAAAAAATACTTTCAAGGTGTTTGCAGCGAGTTTATCCCCTGTTTATTATTATTATTATTGTATTTTGCAAAAGTTTTTTGTTAGTTTTTGTTTGGTTCAAGTTACATGAGAGACACAATATAAATCCTTTGACTGATATAAGCAGAGTAAGTGAAGGGAGACAATGGTGTTAACTTATCCGCAAGCTATGCACTTGATTAGCTCCCCTGGTCCGAGTATTCCTTTACAACGCTATCAATGCCGATTCATATCGTGACCATGCGAATCAATGCACATGTGAACTTAAACTAACTAGAGTCCTATTGTTCTGATTATTTGAAAATAATTATATACGTTGGAAAATATAAAGCAACAAACATACTTTAACCGGAAAGTAGACATCACCGAATCTTCGGAGACTTCATTTAGATTTGTGCATTTATCTTTATGTATATCTACCGGTAGGACCTAATTTTTTAAAAACGTTAATGTATTGTATTTCTCGGAGTGTAGTTGTATATATAGTGTATGAAATCAGTATCTGCAATTTGGCGATTTGGTGATTGTTAGTGCACTTAAATGTGGAACAAATTACATACCTTTTCAATATAATATGTGCCGCGTCATTCGAATGGGCGTAGATATATAAAGTAAATATCAAAATAATTATCTCAGAAACCATAAGAGTCTTTGGTTTGATATTTGGTGTGTAACATATTGTATAGTTTTCCTACGGTGGCATATTGGTGACATACACTACTCTATTGTTTTAATGCACTCTACTTTTTTGTATTTCGTTACCACGGCATACTAACTACATGTTTCTTTGATATGGAAGGGTTTATCCGCCAATTCTCGCATTATGCTTTATGGCCATGTATTTCATGCAATGCATTTTCCATGTTGCTATTTATAATTGCATTTTGCTTTATGACATTGTATATCATGCAAATCATTTTCAAATGTCGCCATTTATAATTGCATTTTTCTATTAATGATATTAATTGAAATGCAACGTTTGATTGACAGTTTTTATAATGAATCCATGGGTCTTAATGACATATGTATACTCCTTTGTTATAACTTATTAGTTCTTCTTCTTATGTAAAAAAGTAAAATGTAATGTAAATCTCTCTTTACTTTACGCGTTGAAATGTTACAATAGAATTAGTACTTCAAATTTCATTTTGCAAAAGTCATTGGAAAGAAAACACGGGACGAGTTTTTTCCATCAGTTCTTCAATATGGCTTGCATAGTTCGTTATAATGTTTACTCGATGTATGTTAATCCTATATTCTTGCCAGTACATGACGTATGCATCATTTCTGTTAAATTGTTTATGTGGCTATTTTCTTGTTGATTTTTATTCATCTTTCTATGCAACAAATGCGTTATAACATTACAGGGAACCAATAAGAAATTTGGCATTCTAGCGCAAATTATATACAGGGAGACAACTCTGGCGTGTGTATGATAATTTACGGGGTGTAGACTACTTTTGTCGAAACAATATTTGCGTCCAAACTAGTTTTGCTGATAATACCCTTCGTGAAGAGATGTATTCGTGTAGACTAGTTAATAAATAAATAATATTATTTATTTGCAACTTGCAAAACATACGGT
>VMBQ01004075.1:5782-66591 GCA_007657795.1 Dreissena rostriformis | reverse complement strand
AAATAACTGCATAAGATCGACAAAATATCGTTTAATTTGAATTAACCCATCTGTGTAAATACTCAGCGTTTCTTTTGTGGCTGACAGGTAAAGACGGATGTACAAAAGTACTGACCAACAAACTTATTAACCATACTTCGATTTGCTTGTGTAAACAATACCAGCCTGCTTTTGGCTTTTTCACAGACTCGCAGAGACGGGGCATTTCGACAGAAATAGCCAGTGATTTAATAAGTCGATATATAGCTTGGAGTTTAATAATCCCGATATTTCTGGTTCTCCGCTTTATATGAATTACACATTACAAATTGTGATGTCGCATTGGATTAACTTCATGTTGCGTCATGACTTGCAACATGCTTAGTGCTTATTGCTTTCGTCTTGTTGAATTACTAGTGTAATTACTAGTGTAATTGCTAGTGTAATCATTAGTGTAAAGTTGAAATGTACAAACATTATGTTGGTAACGAGTAGCATTATAGAAAAAGCATTTGTCATATATCAACATGCAATTGTAATTTGTCAACATGGAGTTGTAATTAAGCAACATGCACTTGTCATTAAGCAATATTCAATTGTCATTTAGCAACACGAATGGACTTGTGGATTTTCCCTTCTATAAACATTAGCATTAAGGCGCATGCATAATGCATTGTTTATACAGCAAATGCAAGAAGCACAAATACAGTTGTATTGTTACAGATTTCAAATGCCAGTTTTAAAAATATTAAAATGTAGTTGTCAATAAGCAATAAACAATTGCCATGAAGCAATATGCAATTGCCATTTAACAATATGCATGTACTGGCGGATAAACCCTTCCATACTTTGATTCACTGTACATTAAACATGTTAAAGTACAACACAGGTTACGAACATATATTTTAATCATTCAAATGCTTTGTTTCAAAGGAAATTTCAAGTCGCTTTATGTATATGTTTTGCACAGAGTATGTATTGGTTGTGCAAAGACTACAAATATAATGTATAGGTTACTCAACGAAGTACACCAATCTGGACTTGGATGGCATGTGTAAAACCATCGTCGGACACCCCCGGTCTATTCATTACGTTACTCTCCATTCCTGATGTATGAGCGGAGCGTAATCAGCAGCCGTGGGTATCCGACGATGGTGTAAAACATATACCCGACTTCATAGACAAACGGACTACGCTTTGACCTCGTCAACCCCCAGTGTATAAAAGTATTGGGTAAATTACAGTGGGTACATTACAATGCCACACATAATGCCGTTGTTGATTTCATTTTGATCGTACCTAATTACACAAACATCTTGACGTGACGGTTATCTTTTTCGTGACGTCATTCATACGTGCAATTATACCGACTTAGCAATTCAAACCATTAATGTTTATGTTCTGCAATATATAATAAGCAAACGTAATAGATCCATACAAGTAACTCAGATCCATAAATAAAAAGCTAAATATAAATTCCACACAGTTCTACTAAGCGTTGAAAACTGCCTTTTCCCTCTTCGCTTTGGCGTAGAAAAATAATGAAAGGCATATATATATATATATATATATATAAAAGGTAAAGTTTTGATGTCACATCTTGTTCGAAAACACACACAAAACACATTTACTCCGCTTTTCTTCCATCGCCCACTCCCGTTGTCTCCAGCAGCCAATTGAGGAAATCCCTGGGGTCATACGCGTATGGCCCCAGTCCCTGATATACCACGCGACCATCCTTAATAGCGTACAAGGATTCCGGAAACGCTGCGAACTCCCAGGCCGCCACATTATCCATGCCGTCAACGAAAAGCGGGCATTTCAGGCCAGCCTCCAGAAGATGCCGAGAAGCGGCGATACGCTCGTCTACAGTCTCGTGCTGCGAGATTTCGTAGGAATTTCCGGTCAGTTTCAAGCCTTCGATGGGGTGAGCCTCGCTAAGATAGACTGATACAAAGTCAATAGAGTCGGCGAAATCGGCTACAAGTTGATTAAACTGAGCCAGCTTCGCCATGAACGGGGGTCAGGTGCAGCTGCCGAAATTGACCACCAAGAGGCGGCCAGCTTTCGAAACGTCCAGCAACTTGACTGCCTTTTTCTCCAAAGTCAGGACCTCCGGATTCGGACAGTTCATCCCCACCTTCAGTTTACATGTTTGCTTCATGTAAAACAGCTTGAACATCACCCCGTACGTTTTCCAGTTCACGTTTAATGACGCAGCCTTCTGCAGCCTGTGCATTTGAATTCGCTTCGGAATCCAAGATGACGGTAGTGGCCTGAGGACGAGCAGCAGGACCTTGGACACCAGCGTTACAAACAAGAACATTGAATTGGTCCTGCAGAACACAACCAGGCACACATAGGCCTGGTAAAAGAAGTCTAACATCTCTGACGGGTCTGAAAAGTACAGATTTAGTTTATCCTGTGCTACGACAAGTCGCTTTTACTTTACGACTACCTTTATTTTAGCGCACATTATTATTATTATTACTGTGGTGGTAGCGGTGTTGGTGGTGGTGGTGGTAGCGGCGGCGGTGGTGGTGGTGGTGGTGGTGGTTGTGTTGGTGGTGGCGGTGGTGGTGGTCGTGGTGGTGGTGGTGGTGGTGAAAATAATATTGCCGACAAAATAATGATTTAAAAGAATACTTTTTTTGAGAAATATAATTACAACATCATTTAAAAATATCATTGATGTAACAAAGGATATAACTATGCTAGATAAATGACAATGAAAGCATACGAAATGAAGTTTACAGATTATTGCAACAAGCAAATTCGTTGAATTGATATCCCCAAAAATCAAAATTTTGTGACAGACGGAATGACGGACGGACGAACAAAGCCAATTATATATATGTATTATAAAATAATGTTTGCTTAATTTATTACAAAAAAAAAATATTCATTATATAAACATTAAGCTTAATAAAAACGGTGATAATTGCTACTCTAATACAAAATAAACGACAATATTATCAAAAGTTATTGTTTGTTACCTGTACTTACTATGATATATTGTTTTTTTCCGTTCAGCACATCCTATCCGAAATGCCGCTTGAAATCGAGCTGTCTGTCATACAGACATGTCCGTAGTCAAGGAGGTGAACATACATGATGCGTACGTAGTTTAACGCGAGTTCTCAATGTGTATTCAGTAAAATGTGGTGTGTTTTGAGAAAACTGGGCAAAATGCTTGTGCGTAAAGTGTCATCCCAGATTAGCCTGTGCAGTCCGCACAGGTTAATCCGGAACGACACTTTCCGCCTAAACCTGATTTTCGCTAAGAAAAGACATCATTTAAAACAAAAATTCCATACAAACGGAAATTGTCGTCCCTGATAAGCCTGTGCGGACTGCACAGGCTAATCTGGGATGACAATTTACGCACAAGCGTTTTGCCCAGATTTGTCAGAACACGACACAAATGATTGATTCGTGTCAGTGTTTATATCCTTTAAACAAAACATTCAGACCGTAGCCAGGGTTTTGAAGAGGGGTGCGAATTTTCCCATCAACGAGTGTTATTGAGCAACACAGTGGCGTGGCGGAGGGGGTAGGTGCGGGACGGGGTAGGTGTGGAAGGGGTTGTCCCTCCTGCAATCGGGGGTTTGGAGGTCTTCCCATAGAACATTTTGAAAATGAATACGTTAATCCTCCATTCTTGTAACTTTTTATCTGTATTTAGAGACTGAAGTAATAACATTTTTATACGAAATTTCACTTGCATTGACCATACTCAGTGACAACCTGAATATGGTAAAACATACGTGTATTCCCCACTTCCGTTTTTCAATAACCATCTATTTCGATCAGTCACGGAAATACATTAATGTATACGGTGTTTAACCAGACACTAGTATGCGCGCACACACTTTGTAAACATATGCAACAACAAATTTATAAAATGTAAAATCACGGTATAACATATCATTATTTATTGAAATCTTGGAATCTTGATAAAATTGGTGTTTTGTACCATTCCAAAATTCAACCATTCATAAATCAAGCAAATTAAAAGGAATTTTTTTTTTGAAAACAATTGTTTGTCTGCTACTATGGATAGTACCAGAGGCCAAGCATTGCTTTCAACGTGCTAATAGTGTATTTAACAAAAATCACTGATTAACAAAGCTGGGTCTCCTCTAATCTGCATCAATACAAAACAAAAATCAATATGGTATTCATGAAACTGGTTACTTTCATTTTTTTAAACTTTTGTTTAACAAATAAGTTGTCTTTTTCTAAACGAATTTCAGAAACACATAACAATAAAGGCTTCATAAAGACCCTATAACCAAAAACTGCTGGCCCTATGGTCTCAAAGTCCTTTACAATGTATACCAAGACGTTGAAGAAAACAGATGGACGTGTTTGCCCATTATGGTCAAGATACGTCACAATTAATGAACATTAAACGTTAACGTCCACATGATCACATGTTAATACGTTTTACATTCATGAAAACAACTGTTTAAGAGTAGGACATATTTCCTAGTGTCAAGTTTGAAATAATTAAAACATTGTGGAAAGTTCTGTATGTGGAGCAGAACAGATGTCATTAATTGTTGGTACACTACAAAAACAGATGCATTGCTTTGTAGAAATGATTTGTTTTCTTGCCATACAACACAACAATACTCCTGTCTTAAGCATAGCTGATATTTTTTTGCTGGAAAACCCTTTAGGCGATCTGAAAATGGTTGTACGGCGATACAAAATAAACACAACGCAGTCTGTCGAAAATGCTGTGCACAATGTGTAATTGTTATAAATCGTGGTATAATGCACACTTACTAACCAGTGACTCATTAGTCATCGGCAAAAGTCGGCAGGTTGTCCTTTGATTTCACTCATTTTCAGAAGCTGGCATACCATTCTGTTAATAATCATCTTAATTATACTTTCTTTTTTATAAGATTATTTATTCAAGTTAATCAAATTGTATTTCCAGCCATTAGATGATTGTCGAAAAAGGTTATTGGACTGGGATTTCAACCCACAATTAGTAGGCTTCATCATAACGTTATGATATCTACTACAGTTATAGCTTAAACAGACGATGACAAAAAATACAAAACAATCATTCAGTATCAAATATCTATAAATAAATATCGATTTTATACGAATAAGAGTACCAGGTTAATAATTTTGGCATTTTACTGCAAACAAATATCTATTAATAACAAAGATTTCAATTCCATTTTCGGGGCTGAAGGCGGATAAAGGATAAATAATATATATAGTTGGGATAAATAATATATATAGTTGGGTGCAACTTATAGTTCAATTAATTTTTTTAATTAGTCAAAAAATATTTTCAACGCACCTGGATAAGGGTATGCAAATCCAGCATTTTCATTTATATTTGATTTTAAAGGTTTTATATATGAATTCCTTCTAAATTATGGACATTTTTTTAGAAAAAGACCCTCAAAACAAAACATTTTTTCTGTATTAGACTATCACAATTAGCAAAGTAAATGTTAAATACATAAGAAATGAAAACAGCAAATTAATCAAAGACATGCGCGTGAATATCTATAGCAATATTTCGAACTCTTTTCAGACACCAATACCTTGATGAGCCAAACAGTGTTAGTAAATTAATACTACTACAACTTTTACTTCTACTTCTTCGACTTCTGCTTCTACAGAGATATTGAAATCTCGCTTAATACTAGGAAAAAACGATGTGTTCATCATGTACGTTCACCAGTGTATAACGCGTGCCATAAAATAACCCCCTTTGCAAAGCGTTCCATAAAATAACCCATAATAATGTTACAAAATGTAAGGCCATTCTATTTTTATCTTCAATGAACTGTTGTTAACTTCCTTTGATAAAACCGAGCTACCTATTTACAAAATTGCAAAGACGTGTTTAGAACACACACATTAATTTTTAAATATTAAGAAAAACATATAAATGTCGTATAAAACATGTATCATGTTAACCAAGTATATTTTCAAGTTGGCGTCGCAGTTTGTATTTTGTCGGTGACGTATCCTTAAAGAAGGGTCCCCCCTAACAGACTTAGCCGTCTACGTAGCGTCAACACTTATAAACTCGTTATATAAACTTAATAAATATTAGCACTTTTCTACAACAGTAAGTAATCAGCATACTGAGAATCCTTCGCTAATGAAATTCAGCAGTCAATTGCAAGAGCGAAAAGTGATATCATTTACTCTTATTTATAACAAAAGAACGCCTCATATGGTCTGATGAAAAAAAAATGTTGGTGACTCATATATATGTTCTGGTATTGAAATCATTACCCAACCACATAAAATAATACATAATAGATTAAACAATTATACAAAGTAAACTATAACATGTTTACCAATTTTCGCAGAATGATACTTCAAGAAAGTTGTTATAATTAAATCATGGATTGTATGCAGACCATTTGAAAACCCCAATAAGGTATTAATTTCCAACATTTATTGAGCATAACTTTATTTATACTACGTATGGAAAGTTACATCTTGTTTGTAACGCCTTATTTTCAAAAATGCATTTATATGCAAATAGACCAATCAATTGTTTTTGAGTTTAGCAAAGATAAGAAAAAACAAACACAGCCGATGCAAGTAAACACGGTCAAATTTAAGTTCAATTATGTTGTTCTAATAATGTAATAGTGTTGCTTAACGCAAGGATGACAAACTAGAACAACAACTGAGGCTCATAATTGTCCCACATACGAATGTGAAACAGACCTAAAATGTATGGGTGTTGATATGCATGATTTGTTGGTTGTGTGTAACCTAAGAGTGCGAGTAAACATCACGAAAAGGTCCCGCCGTCTGTTTTATTTCTGCGTATAACCAGCAAAAAAAATAAGTGTCTAAAGCATTGAAGTAAGCAGAACATTAAGTCTTGCGACACCCCACGTTGTCCAAATTGATATTTTGCTCTGGCAGTCGCGAACATATATGATATTGACATTTGCCATTCGTACCTGCAATCGTCGTCCCAAAGTCGAACACGATGGCAGAGGCCCTGTTTAAACCACCACCAAGTATTGATATCACCGATGGAAATATAAAAAAAAAAATCAAGAAATGAAAGCGTCAAATGGAAGTATACATGTCTGCAAATGGTGCAGCCCGAATATCTGATGAAGTACAAACAAACATAATTCTTTATTATGCTGGCTTGAAGTTAATTGAACTCTATGGCCATGTGTTTGGGATGATGATGCACACGACACTAGTCCTGCAAGAGTGTTGCAACAAATAGAGAAGTTATGTAATCCGAGACAAAATGAAGTTATCGAGTTATACCGGTTCTGGAGCATTAAACTGGGCGAGTACAAGTCTTTTGAACATTTTTGATCGAGTTGCGCAAACTTGCTGATTCCTGTAATTTTCGCCAGAAAGATCGTATGCTGCGTGACAAAATTGTGTTTAGTGCTACAGGGAAGATGCAAGATTTTCTCCTTCGCGATGAAGATTTCACTCTTAAAAGGCTATCAAGATATATCGGGCACAGGAACAATCTAACGCGCATGAAAAGGAATTGAGAGATATCCCAGTCAACAAAGTTGACTTAAGCAAAGAGTTAGAGGACAACTCGCCAAGCCATCAGGGTACAAAAAGAAAATGGCAAGCCCATCGAAGAAGGCAAAACATGTGACAAAGACATGGAATTTCTGTGGGTATCAGCATGAACTCACCAGAGACAAATGTCCTGCTGGGGTAAAACATTCAGTAACTGTCATGGCCGCAACCATTTCAAGGCGAAATGCAAGAAAATTCACACACACTGTGCAACCAAAAGCGAAGATAATGAATTTTAGCTTCAAATGATAGAAAGCTCTAGACGCTCAAAAGTAAACGCCAAGACATAAACACTGTCCAGAGACGATACGTTAGAAAATCACAAACGAAGAATAACATAGTAAAACTCAAAAATTCAATGTAGAATTAAACTGTTCTAAGCTTGTTGGGAGAAGCAACTCTGAACGTTACTAACCACAAGACCAAACAGCAATATTACGTCAAATTTGTTATTGTTTCAGATGAGTCTGACTGTCTGTTAGTACTTCAAATGTTCTCATTTGCTTGGAAATGAAGCAAATAAATAAAAGAAGAACCACTTTCCCAAAATGACGATGGAAACTATCGCTGGGAGAAAATACGTCTGGATTTGTTTAAAATTGAAGTTAGAAATTATCAACTTTCAGTTTACTATTTTTCCACTTTCATTGAAGCTGATCTCTTTCATACAACAACATCAACACAAGTCATAGAAAAGATAATGAAGCGATTGTCAAGATTTGGCATCCCGTGTAGAATTATCAGGGACGGCGGACCTCAGTTTACTTCTGAAGAGTTCTGAAAATTTTCTTCGTGTTGGAGGATCCAGCATCATTTTACCTCGCCTCATCACCCCGAATCATATGGTAAGACAGAGGCAGCGGTAAAAGTAATGAAGATGATGATTACAGAATGTGCAAATGTCTGGAACTGACCAATACGAAGCCCTACTGGAACAAAGGAACACACCAAGGAAGGACATGGGACTGAGTCCCGTGCAAATGATGTTTGGTTGTGATACAAGAGCCATGATTCCACAAATGGTACCAAAGATTGCTGGAGACAATGTGAACGTGACGCTCGAAAGGCTTCAGTGAAAAGAAGTAACGATCGGAGGACACGGAAGTAACCATACATCCAAGAAGATCTACCCGTTTATTTCCGTTATAAGCCAGTGAAAGCATGGAAGAAGGGTGTGGTAAAAAAGGCAGATTTCCCGAAATTTGTACTCAAATCTGCTGATTGTGCCATGTATAACAGACATCGAATTCATCTACGACCAACAAGTGTACCTGTTCATGTGCGAGAACTTTCCCCACTGCGTTATGTGACATACACAAATAACATTGGTAACAACTACGATACATTGTACACCCCACCAGAAAATACCCAGCAGAGAGCGGCTCCCATAGTTCATAGACAAGACCCGGTACAGTAACAGACTAACATCCCTAGCAGACCATCACGTGACCGAAGACCTCCGTCATACTTAAAAGATTACGTGCGGTATTAAAAAGTAAACAGGGCATAATGATAACTATGTTGCCTAAGTGTGTTCAAATGCATGTGGTGCATAAAGAGTGAAATCATGTTCATTTGTTGTTTTTTCTCATTATATGACTCTTAATTGCTGTTTCCAATATATGACTTTTGTCACTCTGACAATATGTATAAACATGTTTATGAGAATTTCTTTAAAATCATTTTGGTAGACAAATAATGTTTTAAAAGAACATTCTCTTTACATCTTTACCATGAACATTACTAGTCAATCAATATATAAAGATTGATGCACATAACGGACTTTTAAAAAAATATCATTTTTATATGTTTATGCTTCTTCGGTTAATTTCCAAGTGTTTTTGTGTATAGAAAATTCTAGGTATTGAACTACTGTATGTTCAACTTGTTCCAAGAAAAGGGGATGTTGATATGCATGGTTTGTTGGTTGTCTGTAACCTGAGAGTGCGAGTAAACACAACGAAAAGGTGCGCCGTTTGTTTTATTTCTGCGTATAACCAGCAATATCAACAATGGGTAATATAAAGCGAATTAAAAACCAATATTTACTAACTATGCGAATAGAGGATCATCAAATAATAAATGTGTCGTGTTCTGACAAAACTGGGCAAAATGCTTGTGCGTAAATTGTCATCCCAGATTAGCCTGTGCAGTCCGCACAGGCTAATCCGGGACGACACTTTCCGCCTAAACTGGATTTTTGCAAAGAAGAGACATCATTTAAACGAAAAAATCCATAAAAGCGGAAATTGTCGTCCCTGATTAGCCTGTGCGGACTGCACAGGCTAATCTGGGATGACAATTTACGCACAAGCATTTTACCCAGTTTTCTCAGAACACACCACAAATAAGCACAGATTTTACCATTTACAATGAGTTTTGGCGTTAACATATGCCTGTGACTTAATAGCATTAGACATGGGCATGCAACATTGTTTTTGTTTTTTTTAATTAATAATTATCTCGTTTGAATTATGAAACGTTTATTGCATTCAGAATTATACTATCATAAATTAATTACAACACAAAATGTATCCATCGGCTCTTGCGCTAAACTTCGGATCTTACACGTGCCAAGTTATTTCGAAACTCTTACTTCATGTTCAGTATAAGACAATACCGTTTCTGTTGTTTTATCTTTGACCAGAAAGTAGGACCTTTTCCACGAAGATATGACCATATGATACTTCTGTGAAACCACATAAAATGTTTATATAAGTGCCAAAATGTTCCAATATCCATCGCTAAATGGAGAAGTTAGAGATTGGACAATCATTCTTGTCTTTAAAGGGAACCATCTTAACCTTAAAAGGACCCTTCCTGTTTTTGTGTGTGCAGAAAAAATCGTCTGATATACGCTAACATTTGTGCACAAAGATATTTTGAAATCCTGTAATACAAGAGAACATGTAGATTTAACCAGCTTTTACATCATAACATGCTTTTGTTGGCTTTTGATCTTAAAATTGTTTATTTGTTTATTTGAAGCACTTTCTCTATGTTATCATAAAAACAACTAAAATTATACATTTTTTTTCACTATTTTCAAAAATCGATATTGAAATGGCCGTGACCTTTAATGCCGTTGCCATCGATTAAATGTCTGCATTTGAATGTATATTCAAATAAAGGTCGATATTGCTTAACAAGTTATTCCTTGATACTTATCATGAATATATATATACATATGTATTGTATTAACCCATTTATGCTTAGCGTCTAGAAAAAAGGCCTTGGCAAACAGCGTAGACCCAGATGAGACGCCGCATCATGCGGCGTCTCATCAGGGTCTGTGCTGTTTTCTTAAAGGAATTTCCGTAAGAAATATTCTAAATATAGAAACAAATATACTAGACATCCCTTATTTTGGAGAGTCCACTAGGCATAAATGGGTTAAAGTCTAACGGTCTGAATAGCTCTGTTTAATAGTAATGATCTGATTTTTTAAACAGCTATAGAAGTTCTGCCATGAAGGCTCCAGTGGAGTTCAAATGATATTTGTATGATGCAAATGTTTTATTATGTAGAAAAATGCAATTGGCGCACTGTGTGTTGTACGTCATCGTAAAACATTTAATTGAGATAAATAGCGTAGTTTTTGTATCCATTTATCATACTTTGACTTAAGATGACAACGACCTTGACTTTGATAACTCTGATTATGGAATTGTTTGAATGAAAACACTTTAATTTTATAATTATATTAATAAACATTTACTTCAACAATTATTAACCCAAAATTCTAAAAACAGTAAAACTAAGACAAGATTATCCGTTTATAATCAAAAACGCTTCTTTTGGACGCCATTCTTTACATGATGTACATGTATGCCAACTGTCCACCCTCTCTAAAATGTAACGCCATGCACCCCATAACATGACAATGCAAAGAAACTACAATGCTTTGAAGCATTTGGGCTGACTGGTCGGTCACTTTAAGGCGAGGAGGCCCTGATAGTTCTGTGCTTGTTCTCAAATGACATCATATTGCACATATGTTGCAAAACAACGTGTACCAAATGCTCAATGGCAGACACCACTTTAATCACGTATCTGTATCTTTTACATACAGAAGTAAGTGAATGTATGAAAATAGTAACAATTGTGTAACAAGTGAACTTTAAGTTAGTATGACATCATCACCTTATCAGATGATGGTTTCTTAACCTATCGTCGTTCTTACTATATCTGTGTGATAGAACAGCTGAAAAGCCAGTCGTCTTTCCAAAGCAGCTAAAGCGTTAAAGCAAGGGCAGTATGATGAATTTGGTGTTGCTATTATTTCTTTACGGATGTGTTCACTTAGGTAAGCCGCCAGAAAACATGTTAAATATTATTTTGTATAAAATACCTTTAATCAAATATGTTGAGAGAAATACACAAAATGCAAGCAGTTTATATACGGCGATGTACGATTTTCGGCCAGTATATATTGTTCGTGTATATGTTAACAAGATTTAAAAACGACGATAGCGTTCTTATATAAACTATAATTCTATAGAATATAATTGTTCTGACAATCGCATGCCGTACTCTGTGAGGATCCTATGGATTTCTGATATCACGTGTGTAGTGATAAACTGAGGAACATGCAACTCCAATCGATATACTGCAAACCCTTAGAAAAAACATAGAGACGGGGATTAAGAATAATGGGTAACGCTAAATGGCTAAATTTAATCTTCTTAAGTGTAAACCAATGTATTTGTATAGCCATATGAACAGTTTAGGGTCCCGTGTCATCGTAGTTTTGCCATTCATATAATGGCGACGTCACAGTTGATGTTTTATTTTAGAACGTTTTAAAAACGCAGCCTTTCCCTAATCTCATTATTTTTGTTTGTTCAATTTAGTTCAATGTAGTGGTTCAACATTTAAAAAAAGGTTGGATTAAGCATCCATTATTTACCTTATATAAAATCGTCAATTTAATTTGTAAATGCATTGTTTGCTCGATAAGTCATAACTGTTCAAATCAATACACGGCGCATTCAACGTTGAAAATTATAGTAATGTTACATGAACAACCACTTTTTTTGCAATTAGAAATGCGTGATCAGGAAATAGTTTATGTTTTTTTGTTTTTTTTTCTCACAACAGCTGCTGGCGCTTGTGCCCCAGGGTGGGTTCAGTTCCAGACTTCCTGCTACAAGATTGAGTCCCAAGCCGTAAAGCAGTGGACAGATGCAAAGGTTTGTATATAAAAACAAACGTACACTAAGAGCTGCAAGGGTAAATACGTACATTGTCTTGAAATCCCGAGCCAAGAAGCTTGTTTTTAGTGTCAACCTATTTATTGTGGCTCGATTGCATTTAAGTACTTTCTACTTATTTGAAACGCTCTCGAGTCCGTTTCCTCGGCCTAGAACCAGTACTTGGTGTCTTTGGGGGAGATCTAAAGAACGCCCCCACAGTGGGGATCGAACCCGTGACCTCCCGGTTGCTTGGCGGGCACCATTTCCATTACAACACGGCGACCGCCAAGAAGTAATAGCTAGATGCAAAGGTGTGTGCAGAAATACAATTGTTATCAGAAAAGTCAGAATGTTTTGGCTGTAAAAGAATAACACACAACGCCAGAATTGGGATATACACCGGAATAAGATAAAAGGGTAAAGGCTATCCAGATAGGAGTCCAGGGAGGTGGATTAAATGGGAGACGTGGAAAGAAGCATTTTTTTGTCAACATATTTCTCGTGTTCTGAGAAAACTGGGCATAATGCTTGTGCGTAAATTGTCATCTCAGATTAGCCTGTGAAGTCCGCACATGCTAATCAGGGACGACAATTTCCGCTTTTATGGAATTTTTCGTTTAAATGATGTCTCTTCTTAGCGAAAATCCAGATTAGGCGGAAATTGTCGTCCCTGATTAGCCTGTGCGGACTGCACAGGCTAATCTGGGATGACACTTTACGCACAAGCATTATGCACAGTTTTCTCAGAACACGACACATATCAGTAAACAAGTAAAACTACCCGAATCTGTTCCTCCTCTGAACAGTCTGTAATGTTCTTTCAATACCAATGACCATCTTCTACTGGACATTTACCCTCTGCGGAAACCGGAAGTCTACCCTCGAGCGCAATATGCCGTCGTGCAAACAAGCACTACTTGCCTAAGGCAGAGCTTGCCAGAGTAGAACTTGCTATCCCATTATCACAATGGCGCATGTACAGCAGTGCATTCATCCCTCAGCAGTCAAATGACCGAATGTGTCGTGTTCTGAGAAAACTGGGCATAATGCTTGTGCGTAAAGTGTCGTCCCAGATTATATTATATACAGAGCCTGTGCGGACTGCACAGGCTAATATGGGATGACAATTTACGCACATGCATTATACCCAGTTTTCGTAGAACGCGACTTATTTTCCTTCTTACAGAAAGCATGCGAGGCTGAACAGGCGCAATTAACCATAATCATTACACAGGAGGAAAACGATTTTGTGAAGAGAGAACTCAGGAAGTTACAAATAACAGGTGAGTGTGTGTATGCCCGAGTACGTGTGTGCAGTGCGTGCGTCAGGACGTTAAGTTTCATTATTAACAGAACAATTGAAAATATTATCCTTACAATAAAGACATAGAAATACGATAACTTAAATAATGCTTTTTTCAGACATCACTTAAGAGTTTACATTTAATCAAAAAAATATGTTATATATGTGCGTTTGATGGTTAAACAGATACCAAACCGGCCTTTAGTTCCTTTGATTTCTTTTTGTTTAGCTTCTCTTTAATATATTGTATCGTCTTATAAGTCTAATTGTTCTCCGCTTTCTTGTTCGTGTTGTGCCTTATCATTGTGGTGTTATTGTTTTTCCCAATAGTCATTTCCTTCTCCTTCCCAAGTATAATGTTGTATGTTTTCTTTTATCGATTCCTTAATCATTTAATTCATGAACCACTTACATTCCTTTAAGTATATGGAAACATATTTTACGAATAACTTGTTTAAGATATGGGGTTTCAATTCTGGATGGACGGCACAGATATAACCACGGAGGGGCAGTGGATGTGGGAAAGTACGGGAGAGTTGTAAGTGAACACTTTGTACTCGTAACCACTCTGGGTATGGCCAAAAAAAAATAGGTCCGTTTCCGGTCTCCTTGGGAAAAAAAACAGGGTCGGTAGGTAGGGATTTTTTTTTTTGTGTCTTTTCGGGTTCTAGAATGGAGAAATGAACCGAAATAAACGAAAATGAACAATTTTTTTATTATTTTTTTTGGCGACCCCAATAAAAAGTTGAGGGTCGGCGCCGATTCTGGAGACACGGTCGGGCGACCGGAAACGGACCTATTTTATTTTGTTTGGCCTATGCATTTCTCTATGAACGCTCTGTTGAATCAGGTTCAACCTATTTATTTTAGCTCGATCGCATCGAAAGCCTAAGGCTTATTTGAAACGCTCTCGAGCCCGTTTCCTATTACTAGAACCAGTACTTGGTGTCGTTTGGGGAGATCTGAAGAACGCTCTCAAAGTGGGGATCGAACCCATGACATCCCGGTCGCAAGGCGAACACCATATCCACTTCGCGTCGGCCACCTTGTCATTCCGGGAAATTGTAAATGCACATTATTTTTTATGACTGTTGACGCCGGATTAATATCTGGGTGCAACTGATATTAGTAACATGTCGCTGGCATGGTTATCAGTGTATATGTACAACCTAAATAATGCAAATGCGTAGTAACCGTTTTAACACCAACTCAACGTCATGTTTATAATAAACAACTGCCACGTGTATACATGCGTTTTAATTCTTATATAACAATAGCTTGTACTTATGTTATATGTGATGTGAAAGTTATGTTTTTTCGAGCAATTATACACTGTTTTAAATTCGTGTCATGTTTTTTTTCTGAAACATCCGGCCTTTAAACTTATTTTCCAATTAATAGCAAAAATCAGTAATTTAAATCAAGAGCAATACGAATATGAGACGTTTTCAAAAAGACAAACTTGTTGAAATTATACAGTTGTTGTTTTTTTGCAGTTTTGAAATCTACGACTGGTCGCCTGGAGAGCCCAACCAAAATGGCGGCGAAGAAGATTGCATGTCATTCTTCCGGTTGCACGATTACCAATGGAACGACGAGCACTGTGATCGACAGGAAGGATATGTGTGCGAAAAGGAGTGAGTTTCTTTTTTTTCGTGTGTATTATTTTATTTTATCCGTAACATATAACAGACATACATACAAGCATAAAACATACATATAAATGTAAGGACATGTTTTATGGGTACATCAACTAAGATATTCCGTAACATATTACATACATACATGCAAGCATGTTATTTACAGGGTATTTTAAGTACAAGTCGTGTATTTGAGTGGAACATTCATAAGGCTTTTAACATTCATTCATATACAATTTAATTTATAGTGTTATTTCAAGAATTATCAGAAGTGAGTTTCAACATAACAATTGTTTGCATTGGCCCGTGTAGCAAATTTTTTTTTAATACATAATTTGTTCTGGATTTAAAATGTCACGAGTCGTGACGACCCTTTGGCTGATTGTGCAGTGTCATTGTTCATGCTTATCCAAAGATCTACTGCCTTTCTGTATTACTCGTCATAAATCTTTTTGAAGGAGATCAAACCGTCGGTCAGCTATTAAAGTGTTCCTAATCAATTCCCATCCGTGTACTAACTTTTAAACAATCTGTGAGTATTCGTGTTGCATTTATGTGCTGGTTGGTTCAACGCATTCACAAATATGGGACCAGTTACATTTTCAGGAAATAGAATATGATAGTCGTTTATTCAAGACAAGCGATAGACTGATGTGCATAGGTCACATTTTGGAGTTCGTACATGCCGTTCAACTACATCGTAATCACTCATGTTCGACTTCTTATAGTAAAAATGCTGCTATGGTGTCATGCATCTATGTATTACACCCCACACTGTCAAACGTAAATATTTAGATTGACCTGCACAGCGTTACCTAAAGGCCGCGGACTTTTACTAATTGACCAGTGTCCACCAAAGGAATAGCATTAATTAATCAGAGCTCATATACTGAAATAGTTATATTTTCGTTATGTCTTACTTGTAAGATTCACATCGCAGATAAGTATTAGGTAACCATAAGATCATCTTAAAAAAACGTTTTAGAGTTTCATGCAAATGACAGTATATATGTAATGTGTATA
The DNA here is from genome assembly GCA_007657795.1 of Dreissena rostriformis. Taxonomy (NCBI): domain Eukaryota; kingdom Metazoa; phylum Mollusca; class Bivalvia; order Myida; family Dreissenidae; genus Dreissena; species Dreissena rostriformis. The sequence goes on along the minus strand of VMBQ01004075.1, from coordinate 49,885 downwards.
TACACTCTATAAACTATTCAAAATATAAACAAAGTCAACTACAAAATTGTAATGGAAAAAAAGACAAAATGCACATCACACAAATGCAAAACGAACACTTGTGAATGAAATTGGGACGATTAACGCACAGAATAGTGTGTTTAAACCGGTTTAAGGACGCCCGAAAGTCACATTTCAAATCAAACAACAATTCAAACCATTTTCATTGTATGTATATGCGCGTTGGAATTCGAACCGTATCTTGATTACTTGCCATTAAAACAGGTAGACATTACAATATAGAACGGTCTCAGCGCTTATGCACAAAATGTATTGTTAAAGATATTGAAGAGGAGTACCATTTTATTATGATATGCCCAGCGTTCATTACACTGCGAAAAGAATTTATCAACGCGTACTATTATAAAAAAAAACAAGTATGTTTATTTTTTTTTTGAATTCATGGGTACTTCAAACAAAAACAAGTGAAAAACCTGAGCAAGTTTATATGTAAAGCAATTGTTCCAACTTAACTAATCCTGGATAAAGGTGTGCAAATATTGATTGATTATTACCTCTTCATCTAAAAGTTTTTTTTCTTACCACGTCTTCTTGCATAACGTTTTAATAACTGTATTTTGTTTATGGTTTCCATCCTCCGACATTTCTGTAAAATTCAATAATGAAATTCATGTTAATGATCATCTTTATATTTAAGTCGAGCATGACTCTAATATTTTAGATGCATATTATTATTTTTTAATTTTATTTTTTAAGTAAAAAATATTTGTACAATTTAATATTGAATCCAATGTAGTTATCATTATTAATGAACAAATCTCGTTATGACTCTTTTTTAACAATTGTATAACGTTTTTATAACTGTACGATGTTTATGGTTTTCATCCTCCATTTTTGTTTCTGTAAAATCTAACAGTTATTTCATTTTATTCATCATTTATACATGTGTGTCTGTCAAGAAAAACTTATATTGAAGTTGCATATTTTGGTTATTAGTAAAAACATTTCACCTGTATGTTTTAGTCGAACAAAACTATTTATTATAGTGGCATATTGTGCTATTATTGAAAAATCAAAAAAGCATATTATTATGGTATGTGTGATAATCTTTACGCGATCAAGAATATAGTTTGATAAATAAAATTGTATTAGCGTTGACATTACGATGTGTCGATATACATGTGTAAGTTTAACTATTTGTGAATGTCAAAAAAATCTGTAAAGTTAACGTCAATAAAACATTCTGTCTGTCTGGCTTTAACACGTTTCAATTGAAGCACATGTTTTCGCGAGCCTGATGTTATATGTTTATATTTCCAGGATGGCAAGCGGAACTCCAGTTGGTTAAGATGTTGTGGAATTTCAGTTGGTTAAGATGCTGTTCGATGATAGCTGATTGACTCTTGACTAGTATACTTCAGTGAACTATTCTCTATGACAAAAACAAATAAAATATGCAAGTGATGTTCTTGAGATTAATTATATTTTATGTATATTTTTCTTCGGACAGCACGAGGAAACGTTTAAATAATCAGTATATACTATCGTCAGGTCTCTCGACGAAGGACTGCAACTCAGATTACTCTACATTAAATGTTTAGTTACATGGCATTCTCCAAGCAGGTTTGCATCAGCTCTTCTCATACCGGTAATATTAACCCATTTATGCCTAGTGGACTCTCCCATCCTTCTAAATTGGATCAATTTATTTCCTAAATTAAGGATGTCTAGTATATTTATTTCTATATTTAGAATATTTCTAACAGATATTCCTTTAAGCAAACAGCGCAGACCCTAATGAGACGCTGCATCATGCGGCGTCTCATCTGGGTCTACGCTGTTTGCCAATTCCTTTTTTGTACACGCTGGGCATAAATGGGTTATTAAACGCACATTGAAGTTGACTACAAGAAAGAGTCCATACAAATCATAATTATCAATTAATAATGAATGAGAATGATAGCGTTTTTTTTTCTTCAAATGTCACGCAGGAAAGAAAAAGATAATACATTAATAGAATAGCACTTATTATTTGAACATTCGCTTCATGCATATTTACGCATTTGACATCAGTAAACATGTGCAGTAACCGAACAGTATAATACCACTTGCAATGGGACTTCTTTTTGCCGAGCCAACTTCAGAAAGAATTTTAGTAATTTGCCCGGAAAGCTGAAGTGGATCGTATATTAATGCGTGAAATAAACTGTTTATCTGCAACTGCCTTGCTTTGCCATTGAAGTATACTCAAAGTATTTAAAAAACAACACAGGACGATACCGGTATGCAAAATTAAAACACCGGTCCTTAGCGCCACCTCGGATGTAGCATTTCCTTGATTGCAAATGTATTTCTAAAAAGAAGTGGCGCCAGTGTTTAACGGCCGTTGACCATAGCGAGGCAATAAGTAGTTTTAATTGGTTTAATCATAATTGAACCGAATGGATCAGACTGTTGATTGCAATGCGTTTATATGTATACTTGTATATACCGGAAATTGTATTTTGCTATTGTAATAAAACAAATACGAGACTAAAGTTCAGCAAATTGTGGCAAATAAGATATACATTTACTTTGATTTATTAATATTTTATAGAAAAAATGAAACAAATACAATAAACGTACAATTATTGTGTTGAGAAACATAACGAATAAGTTATCAATTTATAAAATCTTTGGGAAAAAAACTATTAAGGCGTAATATATCTGAAAAGAGTGATGATGTTTGTGTCTATTTGTTATAACTCATACATGATACAAAACTGAGAAAAAAATAAGTAATTGAGTTTGGCTCAGTAAAAGGCGAGTTATCTTTCTTTGAACATCAAAAATCGGTCGAAATCAAGTAAACTTTGATAACTGGTTATTGAACAAGCGTAAACAAGCTAGACAAGGGAAGCAAGTCGCGTACTCGTTCGATACGCTTTTTGAACACTATCCGCGTCAATAATCGACCGTGATCAATTACCCTTACAAAACACAATGGCGACAACTAAAATACTGACGTGGCGTAGTGGATACGGTGTCCGCCTACTGACTGGGAGGTCACGGGTTTGATCCCCACTGTGGAAGCGTTATTTAGACATAGACACCAACTACTGGTTCATCCCAGGAAACGGACTCGAGAGCGTTTTAAATAAGCCTTATGCTTTCGAGGCAATCGAGCTAAAATAAATAGGTTTGAGCAAACTAAAATTCTCAGCTTTTCTATCCAGTTAAAAATTTACAAAAAAAAGAAGGAGTTTAAAACAAAAAATTTTTTTTAGAAAAAAATAAACGCAACTGAACTGTTCACCCTAATTCATTATACATATGTCAATCAGGCTTAAACGCACCATTCATTTCAAGCTTCTTTCTTTGTATTTGAATGCAAATATACATGTATTATCAAAGTATTAAGCACCATGTCGACGAAGTGAAAACTTACGTTGTTTTAACCTTATACTTGTATTGGGATAATGAGCAAATACACAAATCGATGTACATGTACATGATATTGTTTGTTTTATGTATGCACAAAACTCATCCACAGCGTAGTCAATAATATTTAATAATAATTAGTCACAAGACGAACCGCCATGTTTTACTTTGTACAGTCGGAGTAGTACAGGGAAGGTTCATCTAAATTGGTACATCTATCTGTTTACCTTGGACATCAAGGACCTAGTTGACCTTTTATGGTATACTAGTATACATGTATATTAGTAAATATAAGCATGAAGTACCATAAACCAGTAAACAGGATTCAACTCCTTGAATAAACGAAAGTCAGGTCCGTTCTATATGTTTGTACCACTGGTCAGCTGAACCAGAGGAGATTTCCGGCAACGTAGCGTTAACGAACAATCTCAGACAAGACGAATCGACAACTTTTGGTGCAATTTAAACTTATCTCATGAATACTGTTTGTGCAAATTTGAATCCAGCTTAATGTTAGGGCTGTCAATCTAAGTTTCGCGTTGTGTTTTTTTTTTGTCTTTGACGATCACATTAAACAACTTGGTTTGACCAATTTAAGAAAATGTACACAATCTCATCTAAAAAAACGTATATCGATCTTACTATGAAGTGCAGCCACTGCGGAGTTCTGTTCGATACAGATACGTGGTTTGTTTCAATCAATGATGCATGAAATCAATGTACACGAATGTTTAAGAAATCATCTTTGGTAAAATAATACAATATCAACATTACAAATGTTTCGGAGAATCTAAATGAATACCGTCTTCAATTTACAACTATTAAACAAATAATGTAATTGTACTCAAGTTTACGTTTCCATGCATTTCAATTGTTTTTGTTAAAATAGTTAAAATAGTTTATACCAAACACGCTATTTCGTAATGTTGATACACAATCGCTTCACAAATTCGCGAATTGTATATTATTCTGACGAATCGAGTGTAGCCTATGTTCTTTTGTCGTTTTCGTCTATGAAGGGTCCGTGAAGAGGTGTTCCAAATGAATGCGGCCAATCAACAGAGCCGTTACTTTGGAAGTATGGCAGCGACATGCCGGGGAAGTGTGACATGTTGGATTGAGCCTCGATTCCGACAAATGTGTGCTCTCGTGACTGTAGGTGCACTGTAGTGAACAAGACATAAATATATATTTACATATAAACTCTTTTAAATTTTTTCCCATGAGGCAGACAATCTGAGATGAAGTTTCAGGGGAGACTATATTAATGTCATTTTGCTCTCTAATAAATCTAAACTTTGCGAATTCGGGTCAATGCCAGTTTTGACCCAACAGGCATTCATTTTGCAATAATTGTTTTAGACTTCTATGACGAATTGCATGCAAAAGAAAATAATCTGCAAATATCGCTTTATTAACAGTTTAAAAAGAATAATAGCAATTGTTAAAATTCAACTTGACATAAAAAATGATATCAACAATCGGACAATGCCATGTTTTTGTTATATACATAAAAGTGTCGAAGAATGTACGCAAAGACGCATTTTCAGAGCCCATGTGGCTATGTTAGGGAATTAAAAATAAATACGGCACAAAATAGAAATTTGTGGACATTTACATTCAAGTAATGTCAGAATAAATACATGTACTAATGTGTGTGATTTTAAAACAAGATCAACTTCAAAATGGCACATGAAACAGAATGAGCCTTGTAGAATCATACTCAGTTTACACATTAAATTGCATGCTTACTACCGAATACCGTTAGGGTCATCGTGGTTACACATTAAAATCCAGAAGGCGACAATGCGATAGTACGATGTCGACAATGCGATAGTACGATGTCGACAATGCGATACTACGATGGCGACAATGCAATAGTACGATGGCGACAATGCGAAAGTACGATGGCGACAATGCGACAGTACGATGGCGACAATGCGACAGTACGATGGCGACAATGCGATATTACGATGATAACAATGCGACAGTACGATGACGACAATGCGACAGTACGATGACGACAATGCGATAGTATGATGGCGACAATGCGATAGTGCGATAGTAAAATGGCGATAGTGCGATATTACGTTGGCGACAATGCGATAGTACGATGACGACAGTACGACAACGCGATAGTACGATTGTCGCCAACGTACTATCGCGTAATCGTACTGTCGTCATCGTATTATCGCATTGTCGCCATCGTACTATCGCACTGTCGCAATCACATTGTCATACTGTCGCATTGTCGTCATCGTACTGTCGCATTGTCGCTTATCGCCTCCCGGTACGCATGCGCACATCGTATTTTTTCCTTGATCGAGCAACTTTTAAAAATACTTTACAGTTCGGCATACCTTACAACAATACCCATTCTATACTTAATAAGAATTTTAATTCATTATAACTGTACCCTCTTTACAAGTACATCTTTATAAAGTCATCTATTTTGTTTCTGCAATAAGAATAGTTTGTGTACCGGAAGGCAATAGTTGACAATGCGATAGTACGATGGCGACTATGCGACAATGCGACAATGCGATAATACGATGACGATAGTGCGACAATACGATGGCGACAGTGCGATAGGACGATGGCGACAATGCGACAGTACGATGACGACAATGCGACAGTGCGACAATACGATGGCGACAGTGCGATAGTACGATGGCGACAATGCGGTAATACGATGACGACAGCACGATGACTATCGCATTGTCGCCGTCGTACTATCGTGTTGTCGCATTGTCGCCATCGTACTATCGCATTGTCGCCATCGCACTATCTTATTGTCGCCATCGTTCTATCGCCCTATCGCATTATCGCCCTCTGGATTTGAATGTGTAACCACGATGATCATGTGCATAGCCAGGCGACGTAACGATGACTTTAAAGCTCTAAAGCAAGAACACTATTAACATTTAATAAAGCAGAAATCGTTTCTAAAAGACATCTGACCGATAAAATTAAATAAAATTTAGATCGGACTTATAATAGACAGTTGGTGATTATTTATCTATCAAAAGCTTATGATGCCTCTGGACTAAATCGGACAAGTACACTACGTTTCGTGCAGAATGTACGCCTCTTGAAACATCGTCTTCATAATTCTTACTTTCTTATCAGAAGCATCACACATTGTGTTGTTGGGGCAATGTGCATTACAGTGCATTACAGTGCATATTTGAATGTATTTCGCGAACTCTGCTTTGAACAAACCTTACTCTACCAGATACGTAAGTCTCGCCGTCATATCGAATGTTCGATCAATTTTTGATATTGATATGATTGGTGAATGACTTGTTAAGCAATTTTTAACCATTCAAACTCAAAATGTTATCAAATAGCAAAATAACGCTCTTACCACGTTTTGGGTGCACATTTCGACGCGTTAAGGCTTAAGCACTGATATAATTTCGATTTTTTTTCTAAGATTCTACGTTCGACCGCCTGTGTATACGATAACGCTTCCAAAAAGAAATTATCTTGACCTTGGGTTTCCAGACGTTTATTATAGAGCGATTCAAAAATTGTTGAGCCGCACTCTGCTTACAAAAAAAAATAACATGCTTATCTCGGACAACACTTTCCGCCTAGACTTGATTTTCGTTTAGTAAATTCTTCCTTTAAACGAAAAATTCCATAAAAGCGGAAAGTGTTTCCCACAATAACCTGGGCAGGTTGTACATGCTTGGACGATGCTTCGCGTACATGCATCAAGTCGAAGAGCGCGGATAATTTACAATTATTAGCATCAGTATATACCTTGTTGGGTTGAAGCGTGGCTGTCTATCTGTTTCTGCTGTTTTCTCCATTTTGCTCGTCGGTTTTGAAACCACACCTGGAATATAGAGTCTATATGAGTCTCACTCTGCGAAAAGAGGGTTTAATGCATGTGCGTAAAATGTCGTCCCAGATTAGCCTGTGCAGGCTTATCAGGGTCGACACATTCCGCCTAAACTAGATTTTTGCTAAGAAGAGACTTTCTTTAAACGAAAAATATCATAAAAGCGGAAAGTGTCTTTCCTGATTAGCATGTGTGGACTAATATGGGACGACACTTTACGCACATGCATTTAACCCCTTTGCACAGAGCGAGGCTCTTAATAAAGAACATTTAGCATTCATATTTTATTATAAATATCGTTTTTTCATCACTAAGACCCATTTGTCAATAACATTGTTGTTAAATAGTACCTTAAACTTATGTGCAATTGCAACTAGTTTTAACTCCAATAAAGCAACACGTGAAGACACTGATATGACATCGTCATGTCTTATCAAGTATGTTAAACTTACTTGAACTCTCGCTTCCGTCAGGTCAATTTTCAGAGCCATTTCCTCGCGCAGGAACACGTCAGGGTAATGCGTCCGTTGAAAAGCACGTTCCAATTCGTCTAGCTGGTAGCTGGTGAAAGTAGTCCGGTACCGCCTCTGCTTTCGCTTACAAGCAAGCGCTGCAGTAATGCATAAATCATATGTATTTCGATTTTTTTAACAAAACAGGCGACTTGTTTAAATTATGAAAAATATGATTTGTTTTCAAATTATTAAGTTATAAACTCTTTTTTCCAAATCATATTTTAAATTTCAGAAAATACGATTTTAATAATTGATTGACAAATTAATGGTTTTCTTGATATTATCCAAATTAAATCAATTGTTTAGAAAACAATTTTGTGTAATAATATGCCATTGAACGGTCGCATACGATGTTGTGTTTTATATTTAATTAGCATATATGTATGGTCACATCATACAGATCGTGTACGAAGTAGATTAACCCTTTGAGCGCTGGAACCGGATTTTGAAGGCCTTTGCAAACAGTTTGGATCCAGATGAGACGCCACAGAACGTGGCGTCTCATCAGGATCCAAACTGTTTGCTATTCTGATAGTGGTCTTAGAAAGAAATCAAAGAAAATGCTAATTTTAGAAATTCAGCAGACGACATTTTAGCAGACATCAAATTTCCCAGCATGCAAAGGGTTTAGGCATGGGTTTTCTTGAAAATATTAGGTTTACCGATGGATATAAAATGTATAAATACTTTCATTTTGAAAGTCCACTTCATAGCTACTAGTATATGAGTTTGAAATTTGAAGCATTTCAATATCATAAAAGAAATAAAGATCTGGGCCCGTATTCACAAAGCTTCTTAGGGAAATCTTAACTTAAGTTGTACTTATGGGAAAAATTCGGATAAAGATTTTATTAAAAATTCATTATTTTGTGCTTACAAAACGATAAATTATCAAAAAATGTAGCAATATTTACTTGCTTACTTACTACCAAAATTTTACGTAGCCGTACACTTAAAGAATCTTATGATTTTAAGGAATATCCTTAGTTTTACCCTAAGAAGCTTTGTGAATACGGGCCCAGTTCTTAACTCACTGTTTTACACACAATCATAAGAGTAAAATAAATAATTCAATTAATGAAACTCACATTCCAGTTGTTTTGTGTCTCCAGTTTCGTTGACTGGCCGTTTAGCTTCCTTCTGACCGCTGTCCGGCGTCCTTTCGTCACGTGACCTTTTCAAGATCTCGTATCCTGACGACGTGTCACAAATGGGCCGTGTTCTGACGTCAGTATCTGCGTCATTCATGGCACCTGGATTACGGTGAAGTCTCTCATTGTGAAATCCTTTTAAAAAATTATAAAGTTTATTAGTAAATATGTTTTTAAATCAATGAACAAATATGTCGAACATAGTCGATCTTAATTTTGGGCACGCAAACACGTGTTTATATGTACGACGAATTCAGTTTATTTTTGAACGCATATCTGGTTTGTACGAAATCCGGATAGTGCTATCTATAATCTCGCCCTTCTTTCATCAAGGGCGACACACGACACACGAAGCGATACACGATATTTTGCGCGACACACGAAGCGACACACGATATTTAGCGAGATACTCAATGCGACACGCGATATTTTGCGCGATTCTCAAAGCGACACACGATATTTTGCGCACACACGATATTATGCGCGATACACGAAGCGACGCGCGAGAATTTACCACGAAATATCGCCCTTGTGTAGTTAGCCCAAAAGGCGATATATCGTGGAAAATATCGCGCGTCGCTCCGTGTATCGCGCAAAATATTGTGTGTCGCTTCGTGTGTCGCGCAAAATATCGCGTGACGCTTTGAGTATCGCGCAAAATATCGTGTGTCGCTTCGTGTATCGCACAAAATATCGTGTGTCGCCCTTTGAACGCGAGACACGATATTTTGCGCGATACTCAAAGCGACACACGATATTTTGCCCGATACACGAAGCGACACACGATTTTGTGCGCGATATACGAAGCGACACGCGATATTTACCACGATTTATGACCTTTTGGGCTACCTACACAAGGGCGATATTTCGTGGTACATTCTCGCGCGTCGCTTCGTGTATCGCGCAAAATATCGTGTGTCGCGCAAAATGTCGTGTGTCGCTTTGAGTATCGCGCAAAATATCGTGTGTCGCTTCGTGTATCTCGCAAAATATTGTGTATCGCTTCGTGTATTGTGTGTCGCCCTTGATAGAAGAAGGGCGAGATTATAGATTGCAATATCCGGATTGCGTAGGTTTGTTACCATGAGCAATCATATTCTAATATAAAATGTACTAGAAATGGCGCGGCAGAGGCCGACGCGTATCCCCACGCCGAATGTTTGACCTAGGTGTGCCCCAGGGTTGGTAATGGGGCAATGCATAGTTGAGATTGACCGTATTATCATAAGAGAAGTTCAGTATCAATTAGAAGTGAATTTGTGTAGAAATGAAGAAATTATAGTGAAAGGCAATTTTGGGTGGGTGTGGCCTATGTGGGCGGGGCGCCCCAGGGTTGGGAATGGGGCCATGCATGGTTGAGATTGACCGTATTGTCATAAGAGAGTTCCAGTATCAATTTGAAGTGAATCGGTGTAGAAATGAAGAGGTTAATGTAAAATAACATTAAAACATGAGTGAAAATCTCTGACTCGGCCCTACACCAACCCCCATAACTTTTGACCCAGGGGTCAGATCAAAATTCCAAATAGTGCAGGGTCGCACATATGCTCATAGCTACCATGTGTGTAAGTTTCAAGGTTCTAGTGCTTATAGTGTAGGAGGAAATAGGGGCCAGGACGGACGGACAGACGGACGGACGGACGGCGGAGATAACCACAATATCCCCACGCTTTTCAAAAAGCGAGGGAATAATTATTCGTATCAAATAAAGATTATTAAGAGAACAATTCGGATCAAGCAATACAAACTAAATATATTTACACTATTTTCTACACAAAAAGCGTGATTAGTGAAATAATGTTATTATCAATACATTTGAACATAGTTTTTGAGAATGCATTTGAGTCGGTCTCCACGAAAACCGGGCTTAATGCATGTGCGCAAAGTATCGTCCCTTGTTAGCCTGATCAGTCCGCACAACATCCGACTAGACCCGATTTTCGTTAGAACAGACTTAACAGACCAAGTAATTCAATGAAAAACTCCATAAAAGCGGAAATTACGTCTCTGATTTAAATGTGAACAGGTAAATCGGGGACGCTACTTTACGCACATGCAGTAAGCCCAGTTTTCCCAGAGTTCGACTCATTTATTTATATAAACTCGGAGTCGATTGTGTTTGTTCTGGATTTAAAAAAACAAACTTATTTAGTAATTGAACATTATCAATATAAATAATAAATCGTCTATTTTGCGTTTGAAAAAAACTAAACATTACATTTTTCCAACCCAATGAATGAACTTGCCGTATTAATAACTTATTTCTTTATTTATTTTGGTATCTAGAAGTTAGATTTCGCACAAAAACAACACAGAAACCCCTTAAAAATTAAACAGCACATATCTGCAATTATCTGGGAAAAAAATAACCTCAAGAACAATGCACTGTTTTGCTATAAATACAGTTCCTTGGTAATTTTGGTCAGCGCTTAATTTTGTACAAATTGAATCAGACTTATATTACTTAGTGCTGCTATTGTATAGCATAGGCATCGCCCAGGCTCAATTTGTGTAATTTAATTGTTTTATTAACGTTTATGTCATTTTGTCGTAGCGTAGTAAGGCTAAAATGGAAATGTAGTCAACGCTAATAATTCGTGATTACATTAACGAAATTTACTAAAATGTAATGCTTTCGTTAAATTAATACGCATTAGAAATGTGTTTATATTTCGTTTAATTTATTCAATAATAAAATAATAAGGTAATTGCATGTACTGTTGTAACAGAACAAACCGTACCTGTACTTTTCTGTGAATAATCCAGTCCATTGGGGCAGGGTAGCGAGCCTTCCCGGCACATATCCACAATGGGTCCGTATAAGCCACTTGCATCCAAGTACGAGCCTCTCCCGGGTGGTCCCGTGAGATTTCCACTCTCGAATGCCGCAAAATCCACATGTCGTCCGTAACCCATCGGCGCTGTATCGTGAGATTTGTTTAGATTCATTGCCTTTATGCAATATGCACCAAATCAAATAATAAAATACAACAAAGTGCAAATAAAAAATAAACGAATTTGCGAAGATTTGTAATTCTAGTCGACGTGTTATGAAGAGTGATGGAAGCGAAATTGAGCGAAATGTAATATGGTGAATTAAGGAGTATTACCAAGCAGTTGTAAGGTTTCCGAAATTGTAGCTTAATGTCGTTCTGGGCGGCGAATACCCCGGAGATGTTATAAAAGTGACGTTTCTGCGACAGATTGGAGATGAGATGAGGAACTGGTATGGGTTCCTTGATAGAAGTCCTGCAAGGGCCTGATAGTGAGGTCGTTATGTTATTGCTGAATTTGGAGGTTCGGAATTATCGATAATGCTCGTGGAACGTCTTCAAACAAAACTCTCTTTTAAAGTAAAGCTTATGGCTCCAAGCATGGGCCCAATTCAAAGAGGAAAAAAAAAGTTGTGTGAACGAGGTACGTAGTCGTGATAACGACATAAATATAAAACGTGCAGATATCATTTCGTTTCTGTGCAACGCATTTTTTTTTAAAGTCAACTGATGCCGTGTACACGTACGCAACTCATGGGAGAGATGTTTCATGATACCGCGAACCGACTTTTAATAAAGTATTTAATGCTACGTTTATTTTAAATAGTTGTGTTCATACTGGCTAAGACGCTGTCGTGATATTTTGTAATAGGTGGTGGGCAATTGTTTGTTCAAGATACTATAATATGTACAATTACTATTACTATTTCTGCTACTACTACTTCTGCTGCTACTGCTTCTGCTACTGATGCTGCTAATACTGTTGCTTCTGCTGCTGCTACTATTTTACAACAAACTATATGTGCAAAATAACATTATTAGCATTTATGCACTAAAATAGTTTTTCACATCGTACCACCGTTAACTCGGTTTATCTGGGCTAAAGAAGCACGGTACACGGCTTCTACAATTTTTGTTTGGCGTGTTAAAACGTTTTACATCCTCAAAACATACTTTCCAACTTTACAATCTTTCTAAATAATATACTTAAATGTTACTGAAAGGTTGATTGTTTAGTGCTTAATCGTATTTATAATCTGACCCTTAAGTAATCATTTCCATCGCTTTTATTCAAACCTATACAATACATATGTATTATAGGTATTTTCTTTTATTGTACTGCAGTTTTCTTAACTTGTAAGTGTTGTCCCTTTAAATACACACCTACAAAAATACTGCATTCTGATTGGTTGACCTTCACCTCACTAAGTAGTATTGTACATGTGCACAAAAGCGACTGGTATTCGGACATGAAAAATTCGTCTGCTACTCGATCAAGTTGGGAGTTAATGCGTTTAATCTGGATTTAAAATTACACCAGTTTGGAAGATGAAGATAGACATCCATACCCATATACTGCCGGAAACCTGGCCTGATTTACGCGAGGTAAGACTTGAAATTTCCCTAACCTAAATTGCATGGATCTATAAATTATAATATGTATGCACATTTATAATTTACTAACTCAATATACATGTCACGTTATCTTAAAGTCTGAGTACGCATGCAATTACGGAATTAAAAAACAGAGTTGCTGCGAGGCGCCTTGTTTCGAATATAAACGAAAGAAATGTAAATTGTACATACATTATCTAAAATATCACTTAGGTCTAAACGGGTTCAGTGTAATCGTGTAATAATAAGATCACATGTTGTCCATGGTAGATAGCATCAATTATGACATTCTTTATATTTTCAATAAACGTGCCGTTTTGTTATTTTGATTAATTTTCATCATTATGACACTAGGTACTAGTTATCAGTATTGTTCATGATGTACTCAATGCCTAAGCTAAAACAATTAAGTCAATGTACATGTTCGTTTAAACACGCTTTTGTGAAGACTGCTTTGCCGTTCTATAAATAGATGTTTACAATCGGTCCATCTGTTAAGTTAGCTACCTTTATGTTTTGTAGTACTTAGGTTTCAATAATACATTGAGTTTTGAGTTTCACATCTGTAATCTTATCATCGATGTTAGTGCAATAATCACACACAAAGGCATGCTTAGTTAGTTATACTTAAAGACATGGTTAGTTGAACGTTATGTCAGTATTCATATGTGTTGTTGTTGTTGATGATGATGATGATGATGATGATGATGATGATGAATGTGGTGATGGTGGTGGTAGTGGCTGTGTTGGTGATTATTATAATGATAAAACTGTTGCTGCTAATGATGATGATCGTAATAATTTCATCCGTCGTAGCCACACGAAATATTTCGGCAAATCGTTTCTTTTCCCCGTATACACACTTTTTCCATGATTCATTACCTTTCCACGACTCTTTTACGTCAACTGCAGCGCTATGGTTACGGCGACTGGGTACAGCTGGATCACAACTGCGAGGGGCGCTGCGCGAACATGATGAAGGGAGGCAAGTTCTTCCGCAAGGTGGAGCCCAACTGCTGGTCCCTGGAGGAGCGCCTCCGCGAGATGGACGCTACCGGGGTGCACGTGCAGGCGCTCTCTACCGTGCCAGTCATGTTTAGCTACTGGGTAGGTCACCTCACTGCGCGGGCGCGGAAGTTATAGGGATTTTATGGACGACAATTTTGTATATATGGTTTCGATGGTAACGATCTCGTCAAGCATGTTTGCTTATTAGTTTGACACTAATCTTTAACGTAAAATCAATATGTAAAAAAATTAAAATAATACTCAAATTAACAGCAGAACCATAGTTCCAACTGATGTTAAAATGTTATTTTATTTGCAAAAAGTAGTTTTCCGTAAAATGCTCGTCGGAATATTTTTCTTTATGAAGTTGTTTATCAACGTATCATATAATATTTATTTTTTTGTTCTTATGCATGCATTTAAACCAAATAGACTAACGCCCGTGTGTTTTAATTCATTCCTATCAGAAGTCCAATTCATTATGTATGGTATTAAATGATTAATCATTTACCGGTTTACAACTAAAAAAGGGTTTCCTTATTAAGCACGAAATCAGTTACGAGTAAGTCAATCACAGTATAAGACCATTATTTACGGAAGTGTATATTTCAGAAAGTTAGTGGTTAATTTAACATGAATGTTATAAGATTGGATAGTTTGAATAAAATGAAGGGATGAATCAGTCATACCAATGTGTATAATATGTATTTAATTAACAAAATTCTTTATTTCTACACCCATATTAAATCTGTAACAGGCCAAGCCCGCGGACACGCTTGACCTATGTGAACTACTGAACGACGACCTGGCGCGCTCTGTGGCCCAGCACCCGGGAAGATTTGTGGGACTGGGAACCATTCCTCTGCAAGCGCCTGAGCTCGCTGTCAAGGAGCTGATCCGATGTAAACAGGTGCTCGGTATGCGCTAAATGACTTGTTTGGGGATTGGTTGTAAAATTATGTATACGGCAATTTTGCCCGCTCCCCCGCTACCGGCAGTTGTCTGTTAATGGCATATGTGTGTGCACTTATACTAGTTGACCAAGCAAAGAAACAATATAACAAGTGAACAGACAAATATATTCTTCATTGCTTTACGTTGTATGAAAAAAAAATCAATCACACATTTATGTTCACTGAAAAATCGAATTCATTCCGTTTTGCCCCGAAAATTCGACCCCATTCATGTGCTCAAACATGTATATAATTTTCCCTTATATCGACTTTAAAATTCTCCTTCAATGAAAGTCTTATTTTGAAAAAAAAAATGAAAATAATAGTACAAATTGGCGTAGTAAGGGGCATTTTTTAATATGTTCCGAGATATTTTTTTATAAAACCAAGTTTGAACGTGATATAATTTAGAGTTTGAAGCAAGGTATTTGATGAATCTTTTATATCAAAGTAGAATATATACATGGAATCATACTAATTAACAAAATACACTTCCCTTTTTGTCTTTAAATTATCAATCCATAGTGCCTCGCCACTTTTCCGCCGAAGGTAAAAAAACACTGAATGAGTTATGTGCCCTTGAACGTAGTCAATTTTATTTTTATGACCGAGAAAGTTGCCATGGGAATGGCTGCTATGTACTTGACGGTGAAGATGCATATCGGTCGCCTTTCTGTCAAAATGCAAAATGATTAACTTTATCATGAATTTAATTTATTAAAACTGTCATAAAATTTAATTGCAATATTTTGACACTAAAATTGTCAGTTTAACAATAGTTAAAAAAAAATATGCAATGTGTAAAGTTAATCATTTTATCATTGCGATGCTTAAAATACACCATTCCCATTGTTGCGAGGAACGGCTATACGGCCTAAAATGTAACCCTTTGAGCGCTGGAACCGGATTTTGAAGGCCTTTGCAAACAGTTAGGATCCAGATGAGACGCCACACAACGTGGCGTCTCATCAGGATCAAAACTGTTTGCTATTCGGATAGTGGTCTTAGAAAAAAATCGAAGAAAATTCTAATTTTACAAATTCAGCAGACGACATTTTAGCAGACGACAAATTTCCCAGCATTCAAAGGGGTAATGGACAGTGTTCCCATGCCAGTGTCAATGGGCTTCCCGTTCCAGAAAAGTGAGCTGATCGAGAGGCTTTCCGTGCCACAACGAAAGCGAAATTAGGCGTTTTTTAAGTTAAATTGGTGAACATATCTATAAAGCGTACATTGAACGTAAAGATTTGATCATAAAGATGATATCAATGATACTAGATATTTGACATAATACGGAAAAACTATGTTAAAAAATCATCAAAGTGGCATGTATGCACGATTGTTCCACCACCCTCGTCATCATTCCATCTTCGATAGAGTGTGTGATAAGTGTTTGGACCTGCGGAATACTGTGAACCTTAAGCCGGATATATGCTTCAACTCATTGACATCCTTTAATGCACAAATGTGTTTACGGTTTTTAATTTTAGATTTTTTTACCAGTTTTGTGAATTCCGAGCATCCATTTTTCTTGTTTTTGACAGATAGGCGACCGATATGCATCTTCACCGTGAAGTAGTGCCGGGAAAGTTTTAGTCAGTTTTGTGACAAAACTTTAGTTTCTCTTCAGGTTTCCCTGGAATCCAAATAGGTTCCCATGTTAACGATTGGAACTTGGATGCCCCCGAACTAAGACCAGTGTTTGCGGTGAGAACTTGTTTGCATATCATTGTTTGTATGGTTATTAAGGTTTGTGTACCGTTTTGTGTGTTGAAATAATACGATTCGCGTTTTTAAGATTAATTGGCGGGGTATATTTATAGTTAAGCTTCTCATTGTCATATCCAAAAATCTGTCATGAATTTGTAAGTTGTAAATCGTAGTTCTCACAATTGTTGCGATCTTTATCTTATATATTTTAGTTCTCACTAAGCATGCGAGGTATAATTCGTTTTAATCGCGCAGTGATTCATGTCGATACAAGGGACTATTACAGGCAGCTTTGAAACACGTCTTAGCTTGGCAATACATGCAAAAGATAGTATCTACCGCGTAATAATACCTGGGATTGCTCTGGACTATTTCAGGCGGCGGAGGAGCATGGCGTGGCGGTGTTCGTGCACCCCTGGGATATGGAGGAAGAGGGTCGCATGTCCAAGTACTGGATGCCATGGCTGGTGGGTAAGCAACAACTTACAGAGTTATAGTACTAACAATTGCAATCGTTTTTACATTAACTTGAGTCCGCATTTTTTTGAACTTAGCTAACAATCAAACACGTAGTACATGCAGTTTGAATTTACAATAAGACACCATCCATTGGTCAACGTTGATGTGCAATTACACGAAGGTTAAATGCATACTTGCTCAAGAATTTCAAAGTTGACAAAGACTTGCATAAATGTTATTCAAAAGAGGTCACATTCGTTTTTTACACATTAAAATATGTGTATAAGCAAAGTTACACGTAACTATATTTGAATCCGAACATTGATATTTGTGTTTGTCATGAAATTATTAGTAAACACATGGGACAACATGGACGTACCAGGCAACATGCTCTATAACCTCTTTAACATAAGTTCACAATTGAAACTGCAGTAGCTGTAATTACCTAATAAAAGCGTTTGTCCCATACAAATATTGTCGTCCCCTCATATGGTTTCGATATATCGTGCTAAAAAAGCAAAAATAAATGGTAAATTAAATAGTATTTTAAATATAAAGCGCTTATATTCGACATCCAATAATCAAATAAACAATTGCCTATGTGTAACGCCGTCTCCTGCTTTTTTCAATGCATGGTACTAGAATACCCAATTCTTACTTAAGTTAAAATTAAATGTCAAATAAGCCGCGCCATTCGAAAATATATCTTATGTCATATGCTGATGAGATCACACCCCTTGGGTGACTAAACAGCGGACAGCGTAGCTACTGACCAGACTGCGCGATTGCGCAGGCTGGTCTGGAGCTACGCTAGCCACATATGACATAAGACCAATTTTCGCATTTCGCGGCTCAAATGTCCTCCCGTGTTCCAGGCATGCCCTCCGAGACCACCGCCGCTATCTGCTGTATGACGATGGGCGGCGTACTGGAGCAGTTTCCGGCACTCAAGGTCTGCTTTGCACACGGAGGTAGGAGCACGGGATAGTCTTACTCTGTGTACTCAGTGCGTCAGCATTGTAAAACCGTCTTTGCAGTCGCAAATTTACGTGCATGTTTGAGTCTGTTTTCTGATCGCCAACTCGTGTCAGTGTTTGATCAAATGGTTACATTTTGTTTAATGCAATTGTGGCGTCGTGTTCAAATACTTAATATTCTTCATTAATAGTGTGCACATATTCTTCCTCAAACGCGAATAACATTTTCAGTGGGGTTAACATTTTTCTAGCAGTGAATCAGCATCAACATTTCTTTACTATCACTTAACTTTAGCGTAAATATGCGTTAACAACATTCATTTATTGAATTAAATGCGCCTAAGAGTATAATTTCCTAAACACAGTTCTAATCTATAAACAGCTTTGTAATAACAACTACCAGAGAATATTGTCTCTGTGTTCCAGGTGGTTCGTTCCCGTTCACGGTTGGTCGCATAGAGCACGGGTACGACGTGCGACCTGATCTCTGCGCCACAGCCTGCAAGACGAATCCCCGGAAATTCCTAGGCAAGTTCTACACGGACGGCCTCGTGCACGATGCACGTGCGCTCGAGTACCTCGTGGACGTCATCGGCCAGGTGTGTAGCGCGGCATGGGCGTGGCTCTTTGTTAACAGTGATTGGTGTATTAATTTAAATGTACGTATGTGTACCTAAATGTTGCGAAATAGATTTGACGACGAATTGCAACATGGACACTATCGGTCTCTAAATTCCGCTATGATTTTTTATTACGTGTTTTGGTTATAGGAAATATGACTTTAATTATGACAAAAGGTGCGATGTTGAACATATTTAATTACAATTTGTAATGCAAAGGGGCTTTGTCGTTTTCATTCCTGCTTCGGTTGAAAGCATTTACATGGACATGTGAGATGTGGACATTAACAAAATGTTGTGTTTTTATTTCGACAAAAATACACTGCTGAACATATTGTTATTAGGATCGTGTCATCTGCGGTTCGGACTACCCGTTCCCGCTGGGCGAGCAACATCCGGGCAAGCAGATAGTAGAGTCAGCGTTCAGTCAGGATATCAAGGTAGTGGATCCAGACACGTAAACGCGCATGTGCGGTTATCAGAACAAAGCCCTTTAATTTCAAGCTTAGTCCTAGGATAAATATTTGCCGAGTGGAAATCAAAACTCATATGAAATACTCTTTGCATTGTTAAATAAGTTGCGAGCAGGTTTGAGACCAAATTCATCGCTATGAAAAATCTGACACGAACTGCATGCGATATTTTATTCGCTTCCCATTAAACACCAAATGATGAAATTGGCGAAATGACGTCTTGAACGTCAAAATACTTCATGCCAGTATTCCATTTTTAGAATCAATAGTAATCTGGATATTTTCGTAAAATTGTAAGTATGTTGTCGTTTATATTTACAAGCATCTGATGTGTTTAGTTTCGTCCATCTGTCTCATTTTCAGGACAAGTTGCTCTTTAAAAATGCGTGCGAGTTTCTTGGTTTGGATTCGACGTCTTTTGAAAAAAAAGCCTTGATTCCTAAACAGCACCCGTGAATACTAAACTTACATACATGCATTTTTTTGTGTGTGTTATGCCGACGTTGGTGTTTTATTGTGATATTAATTAGACTCCAAAACCATTGCCGGTGATGTTTTAATACCTGGGCTGCTTCAGAACTGTACGCTTGTGGAAGTTTCTAAAGCCTGATGTTTTCATTTAATACGTCGTTCATATTTGTTTATGTACAGTGTACAATACTTTTAATCATGTTTATTTGATGACATTAAATTATATCCAACGACGTGTTTTGTCCTTAAACAATCCATATAAAAGTACATTAATCCTATTGAAATCGGATTTATTCTTTTTCATAAAGGCAACTTTTTTCACTATACTCACAATCATGAGATATATGTGTCGTGTTCTGAGAAAACTGGGCAAAATGCTTGTGCGTAAAGTGTCATCCCAGATTAGCCTGTGCAGTCCGCACAGGCTAATCAGGAACGACACTTTCCGCCTCAACTGGATTTTCGCTAAGAAGAGACATCATTTAAACGAAAAATTCTATAAAAGCGGAAATTGTCGTCCCTGGTTAGCCTGTGCGGACTTTACAGGCTCATCTGAGATGACAATTTACGCACATGCATTATGCCCAGTTTTCACAGAACGCGACACAAATTGGCGTCACTCTGTCGGTTGGTTGGTATGTCGGTCGGTTGTTGCTCAAAGTAATTACAACTGTAGGAAGCGATTAAATTGAAAGTTCAAATATTTCATCACCATGTAGTGTATATGTACCAGACACTTTTTTTTCTATCTTTAGTGATCCACACATTCCTAAGTTATTTAACCATACATTTAGCTGAAACTTCAAATCATCACCATGAAGTGATCCACACATTCCTAAGTTATTTAACCATACATTTAGCTGAAACTTCATATCATCACCATGAAGTAATCCACACATTCCTAAGTTATTTAACCATACATTTAGCTGAAACTTCATATCATCACCATGAAGTGCATATAGGGTTTTCTTCCTCAGTGATCCATACCTTCCTGAATTAAATACCCATTAACATACTTGACAAAGAAGAAATATAATATAGAACTTATGGCGACTGATATTCTAAAAATGTATCTAAACATGTACGCACGATTTGTATTATCAAAATTATTACATGATATTTTTTACAAGACTGCATAAGCACTACTAACAGATTAGTTAATAAGTGGTAATTCATACTAAATACTAATACCCTGCCTTTTGCTCTCTTCTAAATATTAGAAATCAATGACAGATCATAAGCTTATTCAGTCTATCGTCCTGCTCTGACCGACTCCCACGATTCACATGTAGAATAAAGCGAAAGGCCACAACTATAGTCGCTCAGTCCAATATGAAAAGTCTCTTATTTCTTCTGTCGTTAGTAAATTCTTTCAAATAAATATACCTAAAGGTATTCTACATGCACCGCTGACATCAGGTATGAGTCCGGTCATTGTATATTCATCACTAGCCGGAGAACAAGTTTAATCAGAATATGTACTTTTTTATAAACAAAAATAATAAAATATGTAGGATATGCCGTGGCAGCATGCTACCATCGCGCACCTGGGGAATTTCTATCACGTTCGCGTGAAATAGCCCTGGTGGCATGACGTTTTTTAATAGCAATACAAATAATGGTGACGAGTATGGCTGTATGATGTGAAGTGAAGACCCAATGGTGACGAATATGGCTGTATGATGTGAAGTGAAGACCTAATGGTGACGAGTATGGCTGTATGATGTGAAGTGAAGACCCAAAGTGTGTGGTGACGAGTATGGCTGTATGATGTGAAGTGAAGACCCAAAGTGTGTCCCTGCACTCATGTCTCATAAACTTCAAGAGTCCCGAAAGTTGGAACGAATTTCGAATTATGGCTTCAATTTTCAGCTTTTTGCTTTTTACTGAAAGGCATTCAATTTTCATGTGGTCATGAGCTGGTGGGGCGGGGTGCCTTAGTATCCGAAGGACACCGCATCTGACTGCAATGCTGACCACCAACTAGGCGCACATGCGCCGTTGGCTGGGATTGAACCCGGTTCTCCTAGGTGATAAACGCGTTTACCGGACAGCCCCTTTCAGCGGATGTATGTATCCACTGGATTTTTGTAATGTATGTAGCTCAGCACATCTGTTCAAAACAAGATGAGTATCTTTCAATTAGGCTATTATATGATGCGGTGACGAGTCTGATACGGCGTTGGAAAAGACGAGAGTTGCCGGACGAGTCAGATTTCTTATGATATCAAAAGTCCCCAACCATATATTCTATTTATTATGCCGCTATTTCTATTGTTAAAACTAGACCCTAAACAAGTGAAATAAAACAAATCGCAAATATTTGGCGATTTACAGTACATCAAAATATGTTAATGAGAACGCATGATGACGTCATAATGGATTTATGGTTATTGAACATAACAGACACAACTTAGTTCTATATACAATCATGAATAATATCGTAAAACACATTTTACCAACAAGTTGAGAAAGTGTAACTTGTCGTGAGAGAAAATAACAAAAATAAAATATGTAATTTTATGCATGAGCACGCACAGACAGCAAGCTGCAGTCTAAATGAAAATTTGGTTCAAATGTGTGAAATGTAAACACTCAACAATCAATAACACAAAATATGCAATCATAGGGATTCTAATTAATCACAACCAGACAAAATCTAAACATTTTCACACCATGAAATTATGCATTCAATATTAAAATTTAATTACCCTTGAGAAAGTTGAAATGATACACTTGATGGAGAAAGCAAACATTCAGGACTCACACTTAAAATGTCTTGTCGCGTTTGTGATGTTGATTTGTACCTTTTTGAATTTTAAGGGAAACGCACGAAATTGAATAAAATAAAATAATTTTTTTATAACAGAATTATAGTCTATCAAGTACGAGAGGAATCAGTATCATGACGAATTATCAAGCTATGACGTAGATGTAATGTGAAAGTTGTGGGAAAGTTAACTCTTATGATGGCGATTAAATTGCACTTACTCGAAGTGTTAACAATGCAGTATTCTAATTCTTTCAGGTGTTTTCTGTCAACACTGTTGAAATCATTCCTCATTGATCAATATTCTTTAACCTCTTAAGCCCAAGTCTCACTATTGCCGGTAGAGCCCCGGTCCATCCCGGTTTGCTACGCCGGTCGTCCGGCGAGAACCGGGATGATTCGTTGACATTTTTTGACGCGGTCACACTATTTCCCGGTGCCGCCCCGGTTGAAGCCGGTCAACAACAGAGTCCCGGTCAACCCCGGACTAGCTACGGTTTATCCCGGTGGAGTCCCGGCAGAGCCCCTGTTGTCGCCGGTAATGCCCAGGTGGAGCCCCGGTGAAAGCCGGCAGCGTCTCGGCAGAGCCCCGGTATACCGTAACTCCACCGGCACTCACCGAGACTATATCGGCATCAGACCCCGGCAAAGCTACGGCAACGCGCCGGTTTAACCCCGGTCGTCGCCGGTAATGCCCAGGCGGAGCCCCGGTGAATGCCGGTGGCGTCCCGGCAGAGCGCCGGTTTAACGATGTACCGTAGCTATACCGGGACTCTGCCGGCATTCACCGGGGTTCCACCGGGGTAACACCGGCGACAACCGGGGCGTTTCCGTAGCTCTGCCGGGGTCTGTATGGTCCCCGGTGGAGCTTCGGTGCCGTCCCGGTTGTTGCCGGTGCCGTCCCGGTTGTTGCCGTTGCCGCGCCGGTCGTTGTCGGTCCTTTCCGGTGACTCCCGGTTCATCCCGGAGGTATTAAACATTTTAATACTTTGGCGGTGGAGCCCCGGTTGTTCCCGGTCGTCCCCGGTTCATGCCGGTCGTCCCCGGTGGAGCCCCGGTTCATCCCGGTAGAGCCCCGGTTCACCCCGGTAGATCCCAGATCAGGCACCGGGGCTCCACCGGCATCATAGTGAGACTGGGCCTTTACTCAGATCGATTTTTTTGTTTACTTTTTAACGACATTCTTAATAAAAAGTAGTTCCAATTGGGCTTGACTTACGAGCGATTAAACATTGCAGAGAAGCATTATAATCTTTAATATAGGCGGGGCTAAAATTATGTTATCGGCCAGGGGCATCACAATTTTGTAAATGGGTTAATAATTCAAGGAATGAGCACGCACGCACACATGCACGCACGCGCGCTCGCACACACACACACACACGCACACACACACTCACACACACACACACACACACACACACACACACACACACACACACACTCACACACACACACACACACACACACAACCATTGTGACAGATGTTAAGCTTTCAGCAGGAAATTTGAAGTAATACATCAGAGAACGTAACTCAAAGACTGTAAAAAAAAACATTTGGTCTTAGTGCTGCAAGCATGTGTGGTAACACGCAATCAATCTTAAAACTTAAAAGATCCTTATTTCACTTGAACAAATAAATAACTACATGCCCACTAACAATTAACAAAAAAAAAAGATTTTGAATGAGATTAAATCTGATCTAGGCTCATCATGTCATTGTATAATGACTAACTAAATGTGTTTTTATATTGAACTCTTTTTTTTCTCAGAAGAGGAATAACGATTAAATACACATGTTTAAACCAGACGACCATGCGCTCACGTGAGACCCGAAGGAGAAAAAACTATTCTGACAAGGTGGAGTATAGCAGAATGAAAGTACTTTATGAAACATTGATATGCATTTTCAAGGCACGTTATTAAAATAAACTTTTAATAATTGACAATGTTTTCAACACAGATCGTATTAATTATGTGAGACAACTCTACTGGAACAACCAAGTTTGCCATTTGCCGGTTGTCTCTCCTGCAAAGCGCTGTTGGTCACTTGTGAGGTATTCATAGATCAATTGGAGAGATTCCAAATACAACTACTGAAACACCAACTCCTGAAACACCATGTATATTGGATGAAAGGTAAAATATTATTTTTTGGGGAAAGTAGATATAATAGTCTGAAGTAACTATTTTAGAAATTAAATATCATTAGAAATTATGGTTGTTGCTCATGTTTCCATCATCATCATCATAATCATCATCATCTTCGTCGTCATCGTCGAAGTCGTCGTCATCATCGTCATCATCATAAATCACTGAACCTTGCGGTTTATGAGAAGATTTTAACGTTATTTTATTAAGAAGTCTATATAGAACATGTGACCCCTGAGCGTGCTTAGTTTTGACTACAGTTTATTTGAACAAACTAAGAGGAAGAGGAAATCAATACTTTGTTGAACTCAAAATATCAAGCAACTGGCCATTGCGGATTCAGAAAATATTTTAGAACTTTATTG
Organism: Dreissena rostriformis; assembly: GCA_007657795.1. Classification (NCBI taxonomy): domain Eukaryota; kingdom Metazoa; phylum Mollusca; class Bivalvia; order Myida; family Dreissenidae; genus Dreissena; species Dreissena rostriformis. The sequence goes on along the minus strand of VMBQ01004075.1, from coordinate 24,604 downwards.
ATATTTTTGGCGTGTTCTGAGAAAACTGGGCAAAATGCTTGTGCGTAAAGTGTCATCCCAGATTAGCCTGTGCAGTCCGCACAGGCTAATCTGGGACGACACTTTCCGCAAAAACTGGATTTTCGCTAAGAAGAGACATCATTTAAACGAAAAATTCCATAAAAGCGGAAATGTTCGTCCCTGATTAGCCTGTGCGGACTGCACAGGCTAATCTGGCATAAAAATTTACGCACAAGAATTTTGCCCAGTTTTCTCAGAACACGAAACATTTACTATACAAGTCTTTAAAAATACTATTTCCAAGTTTTGCCCCCAGCATGCTCTGAACAAACTAAGCAGAGTACCATTTTAAGAGGCTATAGGACAAATAACACACCTTTGGGCTCTGCAGTTTCGGAGAAGAAGATTTTAAAATTTTGCATTAAATACATTTAAGTAAAACCTTAACGCCGAGGGTGGGGTTAATTTTGGCCCGATAGATATATTTAAACAAACATGGTAGAGGACCATCATACAATGTTAAAAAAAAAACAAATATCAAACCAAAGACCAAAGTGGTTTCAGAGATATTCTTTATACTGTATAAATCTATATAAATATTGTGGCCCTCGGGCGTGTCCTATTTTCACCCAGAGGCATGATTTGAACACACTTGGTAGAGGACCACCATACAATGATACATACTGCATGAGAAACTCAAAACCTCTCGTCGTAATAGAAGATATTTGAATTGTTTACTACATTCATTTAAGAAAAACAAGTAACCCCAAGGATCTTAACCCATAGAGATTATTTGAACAAACTTTGTAGAGAACCACCAAACGATGTTACACACCACACCACATATTTAATGCCTGGCCCATGCGATTTCAGAGAGGAAGATTTGTTTTGAACGTGATTTTCCATATTACTCAATTTAAATCATGTGATCCCTGGGACGTGGCCAGTTTGACCGCCAGGCGCATGATTTGAACAAACTCAGTAGAGGACCAAATGATGATGTCACACACTACAAACATATTATAGTAAACATGTTGACAAATTAATAATCTTATAAATTCAGCATAGGACGGTTACTGTGATTATCTGAATGTTTATACATTTTAAGTATACGTAACCCAATCCGTTTCAAGGACAAATATGTATTCGACTTACAGGCAAATATGCTCGACTCATGGGAGAATTCAGTGGGTATTGATTATCCACTATTTTCAATGAACATAATTTGCCCATAGGCATTCAACAATGGAGTGTCTGACGTCAGACTAATTTGGGCATTCGAGAGCGATCGACCGTAGGGTCTATTTATTATAATGTCAAATTTTAAATGAACACAATGATTTATCGTGAACGAGAATACTGCCTAATTGTTCAGACGCTATTTCGAGTAACAAATAACGAATGTTAGCTAGTAGATCAGAAGATTGGATTATTTTTTGACCCGATAGAAACTTAATGTGTGCGTTTCAGGGCTGTTTCGCAATAAAACGGAAGTGAACAGGTGAGGAAAGCATTTTGCACTGGACTTACAGGTTAGTTTTAACCTCATCGAATCTCTTTTATTTTTTACAGATTAATGGAGGTATGCGTGTAGTAGATCTATATTCGCCATCATGTAGTATTTTTCCTTTTTCTGTAGGGTAGCAGAATCGATTGACTTGAAAATATGGTTATTTTAAGAAGTGTCATATGTCAGTCTGACGTCATGCCAAAGTTTGTTATGATTTAAAAAAAAACTCAGTGCTCTTGCTTATAAACCAACGATATTATTATACATTGGATGGATGTGTCTGTTCGAGATTACCATAATATGATTCATTAGACAATAGTTATATTGCTGCCGTTGAAATGGATAAGGAAAATCGCGCACTCATCTTTTCTAAATTTCCAAAAAGTTGCACTGAATGCTCTTAAAATTTAGACTATATAGTCAACGCACCAGTATGTGTAAATACAGTATTATTTTTTGACCTTCAATGGCGCCTTCGCTGTCTAGCATGCAGTCACTTGATGTGCTTGCGCTGGTGTAAGATGGCAAAGGGAACATCTCGCAAATCGTCAGGCTTTATCGAATATAATTCACAATAAATACCCATTAAGCTTATCTAACACTGTATTTGCGCTGTAAACACTTAATTTTATGTTAACGTTTTCTTTTAATGCAAAATTTGACAAGATATTAAAGAATGATATGCATACAAATTGACTGAGAATACTGCTATCAGCATTTATAATACGAACAATGTTGATAAAGGTTTGTTTGAACTGAACGAAGGTTTTATTTTTCAATAAATGTTTTCATAATATACGATTGACATTTTCAGAAAATATTTTGTGATCACTAACTGATGTGTAAATTTATTCAATACATGACAGGTTAAAAGTATGTCAATATGGCCGGCTACACCCTCGTATTCACGGATAAAAAGACAACAAACTGGTTTAAAGTTTGCATTGCACTAAAAATCACGAAGGAAGGACTGGCTAACTTTGTGAACAAAGAGATTCAGAAAGTGCATACAGACGTTGGAAGCGGTTGTGGAAACTGCTCTATTGAAAACGTCTTAGATTGTCCAACGCCGAGTATGTGTAAGAAAAAGGGGAATGTTTGCCTCTTTCACAAATCTAAGCAATATAGGAAATGTCAAGCATGTGTCCCGGTGGTGAAAAATATAATATCAAAACACAGATACCCGAACCCTTCATGGAAAAATACCAAGCCGGAGGAATGGAATACTAATTCTTGGCAAATTGCCAAATGTTTTTGCCCCCCTGACGGATACCTTGGCGTTGAATCGGTGCAGGAAACAGATTTCAATGGCGTGATAAGCATCTTGTTGAACTGCAAGGAGTTCGACAATTGTTTTTCTTTTCAGATTGCGCCTAAATTGGGTCCGTGTTGTCTTCTGACAGAGGTGAATGCCTTTAATATAAGTAATTAAGTTCATTTAATATTGAAGTTACATTTGTTAACACCATTCGAGCATAAAATAAATAATTTTCTATACAATTTATAAGAAAAACAGCACAAATTAACTATTCAATAATTGGTCAAATAAAGAAAGTCGCCATGAGAACGCTTTTTGCTAGGATAACTCTTTATAACCAATGAAACAAAAAAAGTTGCACAAATTTGCTCAGTTTGTATTGTAGTTTCGCAAATAAGTATTTCAAAGCTACTTACTAATTCAATTAAAGTAAATTCAATGCTCCTTGATATTTTAGGCACGAGCGATTGGTAACAAGGTCCGTCACAATCCAGACCTTAACGTTACAGATGCCGTTCTGGAAAGTTATTTCCAAACACTGAACACGCTACTATGCGATCCAAAGTGTCTTATTCGAGAACCCGATTGCAAGAACGCATGCGAAAATCTACTAAAGGTAAGTTCAGCGTATATTGTAATAAATCGTTTAATGGAGATGTATTTCTTTCATTTTATACAAAATGTGTTCTTCGATTACAGTTTAAGGCAATATAAATTATAAATACAATTAATGCATGATGCAAATCCAGAAAAAAATAAACGTATTAAATATAAAGTACTGAAATAACATTCATTGCATATCAACAAAGTCAGATTTACACTTTGAGTTGGGTAGTCTCGAAGTCAATCGTCATTAATACCAAGTGTCTCATATAACAAATAAAATTCCCTTTTTTAACATTTTTTATATGATTTAAGCAATTTGATTAGAATTAGCATTTCTATTAAGAATAGGTGGCTCTCTACGGGGTTTCCCGAGCGTCTTCTTCGGTTTGAGTCAAATATTATGTTTTAATAATAGAGCTTTGACAAAAAATGTGACATATTTATGTCACGCTATAAATCAATAACTTTGAACTTTTATCCATTAAAGTGTTACTGATGACCCTAGACAATTACTCTCATCAGGTAAAGATCCAGGTAGACTCGTTTAAAACCACATCAAGCCGGTGTAAAAATGGATATCGGCGCTTTGACGGTCCGAATAGCGGTATAATTAGGGAAATAACGACGGCAGTTCCGATGTCGTGCCCATATGAACTCATATATCATGCCGATGTCTTAATTTATATCAGCGCGATGTCGGACCGACCTTTTTGAATATCGGGATAAGCGGTGAAACGAGGGCAGTATACCGGTGTCAATGTCGGATCGACATCGCGCCGTGTTGCAGGTCCGATCACCGACATGTAAATACCGATATCGGGCCGATATTTAAATCTCTATCGTCCCGATACAAAATGTTTGCTATGATGTCCTCCTTGCGACCCAGAGGACCCGGGATTGATTCCCAATTGTTGAGCATTCTCCAGAATCTTCCCAACTGCACAAATTACTGGTTACTCTCAAGAAACGGACTCAAATGTGTCTATATAAGCTAATGGAGTTTGATACAATCAAACTTACACCGGAGCTAGTGTGGACTCCCCGGCAAGAAAGTCAGACATGCGTAGTAGTTGACTATTGTATTAATTGCACAAACTATCGATTTTAAACTGAACGAAATTTGCTAAGTGTCGGTAGATGTAAGTTTTGTTCTGACAAAAGAGAATTATTACGGCACAGTGTGTCTTCAAACATTTCTGAAAAACAATTTGATTGATGTACATAGGCTTTCGAGCTTTCTGTTGTTATGACCATATTTAGTTATGTTATTGCACGTTCTAAATACACTTTACTTCTAAACATGTTTGTATATTGTAGCTTAAAGAAAATGATCTATCCATATCAGTAAAGGAACTTTATGAATTACTGAGGGACGCAGAACAAATACTTATCAAAGCTAAGGAAGAGGGGAAAACACTTTCTGTTCAACTGACTTCGGCCTTAAATGAGATCGATTTGCATTTAAACAAATGTTTACGGATACTTGAAGACAAGACACAAGCTTGCTCCGTTGTATTAGAAGACAAGACACAAGCTTGCTCCGTTGTATTAGAAGACAAGACACAAGCTTGCTCCGTTGTATAAGAAGTCAAGACACAAGCTTGTTCCTTTGTATTAGAAGACAAGAAACGCGCGATTGAAGGTAAATGAGCATATCCATAAAATTAATTACAGTCTAAACGTAATTTTTTCCCTATTTATTGCGTGTAAATTTTACACAATTAACAATGCAATTAACATATGCACGAATACGAAAGGGATCATGGTTACATTGCTTACGAGACATTATTCCCAGCAAACACATGACGTCGGTTAGACGTCATTTTACCGTCGGATTCTCGTCGCGACGTCGGCGACCAAAAACCCGACGTCTATCCCACGTCCTAGACTGACGTAAGTAAGACGTCGGAAAAGGTCGTCAGAATGACCTCGGGTTTTCAGTCGGTATTTACAAATACTATATTCATAACTAATTATAAATAAAACTGGTATAGAACGAAAAATTTCTTAAGGTATTAGCACTCTAATGCACTTCGTGCAATATCGCCTTATTTCGTACATATCCGTTACTCCGAACGTTTTCCGAGTACGTGCGGAAATCTACGAATATTCGATAAAATCGCTATGAAATACTAAATGTAGAACCCGCAATGTTAAATGAAATCAAAACAAAAATGACCGACAGCGTACGTGACAGTTTTAAGAAAAGTAAATTGCTATCTCTAAAGAGAAAGATCGATAGAAGTGTAATTGTTGATCATAATTATGTGACTAGAGTTAATGATAAAAGTCAACTATTGGACGGCAGTGTTGATAATTATAAAGAAAACGATTCGTGAAAATACTGTCCGGGTTGCCGGGTGGTCGAATTCCGGATGCTGCTTGAAAATTCAGATGGAAATGAAGTAGGTATTTCACTGATTTATGTGATTTTTACTGTAGATCCCATGTTTCAATTCATAAATAAAATGTAGCGTTAATAGTCAGTTTCGTATCCAGTAGGGAGAATACATGTATTTGGTATTAACATTTGGATGAAGAATGTTGTTTACGCTTATTTATTAATCTAGTTTTAAAGTGTTCATCATATAAAATAATAGTAATGACATGCTATGTAACGAATGTTTGAATAAATAAAATCGATGACACTTACGTATGGATTATATCACAATTACTATTAAATACTTACGTCAGTCACGGAGTGTATATTAATCTAGAGTCCGTGCGTCAGTTGATACTCCTATTCAAGTGCTTGTGTATTTATCCTCGGTATTCAATTGTTTTGTTAAATAACGTGAAGAAAATGTTGTCAATTATAGTAAATTAAAGATGTCATTTCTTTCCAGGAAAAAGGCAAGGCGAGGAGGGAACTATCGGGGCAGTACTGAGTACCCGTGTAAAACTCGAAAAGGCATGTCAGTAGCTCTGGATTCTGCATGGCAGAAACAGGGTTTTGACAGTCTAACATGTAAGTTAATTGTAACAAACACTTCATTTCAAGCAATAAATTGTCACTGAAGCAAAAATATACATTTAATTTTATTAAAACATATAGGAATATATATGTCTGTCTGACCATCTGTCTGTCAGTTTATTTTTAACTTTTAAACTTTTTAAGATGTCAACTCAAACTTCATGCATGAATAGTGCACACACATTATTACATATGTACGATAGCTGCATTTTATATGGATCTAATTCCCCTTTTCAGTTGTCCTTGTTTTACTGTCCAAGTTGTCAGCGGTGATATTTAGTTCTCCTTCAGCCGCAGTTCTAGTTTTATTAAGTCAAATAATTTGTTTCAGCACACACATTCTTGATGTCCAAGCAAAAGTATGGAAGGAAGATAGTGAAGTATGTCGTGTCTCATCGTATCTGTGGAACGTGCCAGTGGTGGCGAAGAAACTGAACAGGCCAGGCTGTATGTGCACATGACTGTCCACAATCACTCTGGCAGTTTAATGGAGAGTGTCAGTGGTGAGAAGGGAATCAAGGAGCTTTTTGAAGAGGGCACGCCTGTTGAGATTTTAGAGGGTGATGGAGATAATAATTTAGTAGCTCGTGTTAAAAGGAACTTAAACCTTACACTACAGAAACGTTTTGATAAAAATCATGTTAAGAACATTTTCATAATGAAGAACTCAGACGGTCAACCCAGGGTGACCAATACCAAGCGGGTTTGAGAGACACTTATTCCAAACCTGACGGAGTTCTTCAAAAATGGACCATGAAAATCATGTATTTATTTTGTATATAATAATAAGTTTAATGTTATCACTATTCATTGAGGAAGCTATTTTCCTTTTAACTTGTATGATTGAATGAGTTAATGTGCCTCGTTTCTTAATTATAGATTGTCTTTTTTCCCCTGTCACATGTTCAAGTCTTTTTTATATTGAAGAACGCATTTCATTTGGAATTTCAAACTAGGTTATCAATTCCTTACTGCACTGTGTGGGTTTCATGTCACGCATGAGATGTATGTATGTATGTATGTTTTTGAGTTTCTTATAAGCTTTTACTCATTTTTATCTATTTTTTTACATTTTAACTCCTCAATATGCTCACATGTTAAAAGTCTCAAATTCAGTATGGCGTTTCTAGCAAACGTGGGTACCCTTGATTATGAAGCCGGAACTTTTCATTTTATCAATTGGTGTGTTGCTTTTTTTTTTGAAGATAGCCATATTTTATAAGACATGTTTTTATTCATTAGATTATTTATGTTTGTTTCATGAATGTTCATTCAATCATATTCCTGATGAACGATTTTATATATTTGTATAACTGGTTGTGAGTCATTTAGTAGAATGTTATAAACCCTGTACCAAGCAATGACGAGATTTTACTAGCTTTTTGAAGACGATTAGAAATAATTGTGGGAACAGGAGAAATTGCTCAACATGAGACATTTCTCCTTTTCCCACAACGATTTCTACCCTATCAAGGTAATTTCTTCTTATTGTTTTGTAGGGTTTACGCTATGAATCAAGGATACTGTAAGTGTTTTTCAAAATGTTATAACTTTATCTCATTACAAGCAGACATTAAAGAGTTTTGGATTCTCAACAGTGTTTTGGTCAGAATCGCTGACTAAGTTTGTTTAAACGTTTAACTTCACTATGCAAATTTGTATTTTCAGAAGAAATGTTAAAACATGTGCTTGTTTATATTGTAAATAAAATGTGTTTCACTTTTCAATGTTATTCTGTTATTTTATTGATTTCAATCACCTTCGTTACGTGCTTACTTTTGTATTATTTGGCTCCATGGCAGCAGCGGTGGCAATTAAAACACATTGACAAAGACTATATGAATGAGCGTTGCTGTTGTATTTTGGTTTGAAATGGGTTAAATGGTCAAGTATTGGTTGAAAAAAGGCCTATTTAGTTTTCGGGTAATATTATAGTCAAGAAACTGGTCGGTATTTTTGGTCACGATTATGGTCGGGAAAGTGGTCAATTTGGTTGCAAAAATGGTCGGGTTTTTGGTCCAAAAGTGGTTTGGAAAATGGTCGGGTTTTTGGTCCAAAAGTGGTTGGGAAAATGGTCGGGTTTTTGGTCCAAAAGTGGTTGGGAAAATGGTCGGGTTTTTGGTCCAAAAGTGGTCAGGAAAACGGTCGGGGTTTTGGTCGGAACAGGTCAGAATTTGTTAGAAAAGTGGTCGAAAACTAACGTCGGGATGACGTCGGAAAATGACGTCTAAAAACCTTTCAAATCCGACCATAAGTCTGACGGTCATCCGACGTCGGAACCCGACGTTAATCTGACGTCTGTCCGACGTCCTGTGTCTGCTGGGTTAAAACACGAATAAGGTATTCGTTTTGTACATATCTCACAAGCTATATAAATCTCTACCGTGTGCTTAAACGCGAGTTTGGCGTTAAGTTTCCAACAAGATCGTAGAGTTATTTGGGTTTACTTAAGATTTGCGTTCTTTCATTTTTTTCCGAACAATAGTTAATGTGTTAACCAAAGCTTAAAAGAACATGAAAATAGTTTGAATGTCTTCAACCTTCGTTTCAATGTATCTATCCCATGGTTTTCTGGTACTCAACTGACTTATTCGTTTTCCGTCATCTGGTTGCTGTACCGCGTGCGAATGTTGGAGAGATAGCGAAGGTTTCGATTGCAAGCGGTGTTCCCGGTCTCTCCTTTGTATAGAGAAACCCCCAACAAACACAATACTTTTTTTGGCATTAAATTTATAGAGGTGCATGTAATCTCTTTCCAAACAATGCATTTTTTCCACAGGCAACGGTGAACTATCCTGTCTCATGTACGAACATAGTGCAGATCGTTGGGTGAAAATGTTTATGTTGCAGCTACACTTTATCTTATTTATCACATTATATAAATCGTTCGTGAAGCCTACATGAAAAATATGTTATGCTGAACTTCAAAGGTTATAACACTTGTTTAATAATATGTTGTAAAATGACAGCTGTATTTTTAAAATGCACATGTGTAAAATGATTGTCTTTGTTTTAAGCTCTTTTTGGGGAAAGAAAGGAGCCTCACCATCCCATGCAAAATTACGTACCGGTAAGTTCAAACGTTCATCTTAAACCCACGCTATTAAAAGTTTTAATCACAACTTTCTTTTTTTTTAAATCGTTTCTTTATATTAAATAAAAATATTAAGTTTCTAAGATATTTCTGCATGGTTAATATATATGTTCCATATCATATGTAATGTATTTTGCCATCATTGCAAATTGACTGAAACTACTTTGACAGGCTGACAGACCGTGTTCTCAGAATATATCATCGGTGGTAGAACTGCGTAGAATATTGCAAATCGGTAAGAAAATATATTGGCACATATGTCTTTATTTATGTTTGTGGTGATTAACGATGTCGAAAGTAGAAGGCGCTTACCAACTTGTGGTGAGAATGTTTACGAGTCTGTGGCATAGCGGACATTGCAACAAATGTTAAATGCTGGTATTTGAATACTAGTAAGTAAATTGCTCGAAATGCTAAATGAAAATACAAATTATACCATTACAATTGACTGGTTAAAAAAAATAACTTCCAGTAGTTCGGGGGTTATGAAGGAATCACTTTGTGTCGTAAGTATATCGGTTTGTCTATTTGTTGGTCAGTCGATGTGCATGTTCCCAAAAACGTTTGCGACCGGTCATTAATGCTATAACAAATATAAATATATTTTAGTCGATGTTTTACCATGGCACAACTGTTAAAAAATAGCATTATATCCTTTTGGTAACTTATGTGACATCAATGTAAAAAGTTATTTCGATTATATAAGGCATTTATCGCATACATTATTTTGCATACTTAATGAAACGAAACAATCAACAGAAACCGGGCTACATTCATAAAAGATGACTAAACTAGAGACTATTCGAAAATATGTCACTTACACGGTACCTCAGGATTATTAATTATTGACAATGTGTCGATGCGTCCGAAATTCAGTTATGACCATGAAATACTAACTCAAACTATAAAAACATTAACGAAACATAATCATGCAAATATATCGTGAGGCATGAAAGGACAATTTTTACTGACTTTTCCAAATTACTTTTACAGTTTTGGCATATATCGGTAACCAAAAACGATATCGAGTCACATTAATTCATTTAGCTTCTTTGTGAATTGTTTTTATATTCATCATGTCTGGCAGCAAAAAAAACGGACATATGCAATCCCTAAGTTATATTTTATTTGCTTCTACCTGATTTTTATTTAAATGGAAAATGTACTGAAAATGCATAAGCTATGTCATGGTTATATGCGGATGATGGCCAAATTAAATAGAGAATAAACAATTAAAATTCAAAACTAAACACACAATTATGCGTCAAAGAAATATCTTCGAAATGCGAGTTGTTTAACATATTTTTTAAAAAGGCCAAGATGAATGAGACGTTAATTATGTTAAGATTAATTGCTAATAACTAAAAATGCATTGACCAATGTTGATGCATCGTTGAATATAAGTATAAGTATCAAGGTCCAATTGTAATGTTAGTTTTACTAAATGTGTTCCTTAATTCCTTAATACTTTAAATAAACAGGTTATTGTTGATAATAAATCACAGCGATTTACTTAAAAATATTATTCTTAATTGCGTTTTCGGTCCATTAAATAAGATGGCCGCCAGGTGGCTGTGCCATTATCATTATATGGCTATAGTAACTGCCTTGTTAAGAAGTAACATTTGGTCCGGTTTCGAAAATGGTTCCGGTCCGCTGAAAAACATGGATGCCGAGACGGAGCAGTTTTCCATATACACGTATACTGGTTGAAGTGAAACCTTGATAACACTCTAGAAGTCGCATTTTAGTTAAATCATGATACTCGCTCAGAAGATTCGTTTTAAAGATACATCGGCTGAGTTCGAAAATGGTTTCGGTGTGTAAGAACATGGCTGCCAGATGGCGGGGAAGTTTTCCTAACATTGCTATAGTGAACTTTGTTAACACATTATGAATAAAGTAAACTTAGTTTCCTCTTATGTAGCATTTCAATGACAGTATCAACAGTTTTCAGTTCATTCTTCGAAACCTATGGGATGGTGCATGTTGTTTTTAACACTTTGTAAGGATATCCAACGGTAAATTCCGATTGAAACAGTCTACTAGGCAACACCATTAAACCCAGGGGATCGATATTGTACGCGTGTGCCTAACGTACTGTGTGTTACCCACCACTAAATATGACAATGCATGTGACTGCTTACATTTCACGTGTTGCAGGTAATCAAGATGTGGAGGTCAAGTTTGGAGTTTCGCGGTTCCCTGATTTTTCCAACAGCTGCGCACTACTTAAAGACATTTCGAACAAATTCAAAAACTTTTTCAACAATTTACACTTTGATTTTGATCCTTTTGTTTACTCAGAATGTGTGAGGATTTACACAGATTCCAAATTATATGCACAGATCAGAGAAACAAACCCAACAATAATGAATCCTTCTACAGAATCATTCAAGGATGAAGCTGATTCAATATTTCCAGCAGTAGTGGTTTTTGGTAGCAATATGAAGCGAACAGTAAAAAATTGGATAAAACTAATGAAAGCAAATTGTTCAGGGGTATGCGTGTTATTTGTCGAAGAAACAGGAAAGTACTGCGTCCCTAAAAACAGCGTTTTCCGAGGTTCAACAAGACTAGAACATGTCATGGAATCTGCTGATGGACTTCTAAAACGATCGGTGTTTTTTGCTTTAAAAACATTACAGGATAAATGTTTTGAAAAGTATGGACTCACGACGCTATTAGGTGGTAAGATCTAAAATTTATATATATATATATATATATATATGTGCTCTTCTTTTTTTCAAAGAACTGTATTGCGTATTTGACTATTTATCTGTTTATTCCCCCGGTAAATAGCATATAGTCCGTCTTGGGTAAGATTTCAATTCAGTTCTGTAACTTGTAAAAGCCTGTGAGGATTTAAGTATAAATTCAGATCGTTGATTTAAATTTCCAGACTATTTGGCTATCACAACTTGAATGCTTCTCTGTGAAGGGTCAATATCCCTTTTTTATGGTCAAAGGTCTGAATTTGTGTTTCTGCCCTTTTATTTTTAAATGCCTTAGAGGATTTTAATATAACTTTGGATTATTATTCCCTATAACCTGACGACGTGTCGCGTACAATTCAAATACTTCCGTTTGGAAGGTCAAGGTCATAATTTAATGTCAAAGACCATGCGTTTCTTTCCTGTCTTTTTTATGCCTGTGCAGATGTTAAAATACTTTGGATTGTTATTCCTTATTGCCAGACGATGTGTCGCGTACAATTACTTTGCTCCTCGGGTACAGGTCAAAGTCACAATTGAAATTTAAACGCCATTATTTATAGTTTTTGTATGAAGCTATTTAATTACTGTGAGATGTAAATATTATATCCGATTATTTTCCCCAAGGTAAAGGCGCAATTCAAGGTCATAGAATATTTTTTTTCCCGTTCTGTTATAGCTGGATGCCTATGAGGATTTTCAAATTATCCTTATTTCTGATTATTACTCCCCACGACCAGATGCAATGTCACGCAAAAATCGTATGTTCCTATGTGAAAGGTCAATGTCTCAAGTCAAGTTCAAATGTTAGGAATTTTTATTTGCGCTTTTCAACTTTTAATGGTGTATGTTTGTTAATTTCCTTGTTCAGTTATCATTGTATTTAACTCTCTTTACAATCATATGCTTATGATAAATGTGTCTTTCTTTCTGTATGCGAATAGGTATTTTGAATTATTCTAAAATAACACTTTTTCAGACGTTGGAAATCAAGATTTAACAGACTTGTTTACTAATATACGAAAAGCATACGAAAACAGCGGCGTTCCTCTACTGGAAAGACCAATTTTTCCAGAACTCCCATTCAAATACCCAAACAACATTGAACACGTATGTATTCACTGACTATATGTAAAGTGCAAAAAAGAAAACATTAAATTTATCCATATCTTTGAAAACCCAGTAAAATATGTTTTACGATTAATTTAATAGTATTAATATAATTATTTGATTACAAACAACTCTACTATTGACTATAAGTCGTGAAAATATATGTTTAAGGTCGTGGCTAATGCTCAAGCAATTACCGGTGTTGCACACATTTCGAAGAAATCTGGACACTTGGAAGTTGATTTGTACAACAGAACAGAATCGTCACACAAAGCTGTTACTGACAAAATAGACCAGTTGCTAGACCAAAGAGTCCCAATCAAGTTTGTTTACAGTACCAATCGATTTTATTCTGGTGATCCTATCGAATCCGTTTTAAGGTGTGGAACTCTTTCTTTGTTTGCAATCATGCATCAACGAAATGGCGATTCTACACCGACGCTAGTTGCCATTGCTAGTAGGCATCTCTTTTTACAGCAGAAAAAAAAAGATGTTCTCGTTGTTAACACCATCGCAATTGGAGAAGTACGAACAGATACAAACAGTTGCGTTGATTTCCTGTGTGCTGACATATATCCCCGTTATGTTTCTTCATGCTGCAATAGATTCTTCGATTTAAGTGGAAAGCAACGAAGGATTGACGGATTTATGGGTTTAAAAGAAAGATTGATTTTCGAGAGTGTGTACAGTTGGAGAAATAGCAGCTCTCTGAGCGTGGGAACAATTGTTGGCATACAGCGATATAATGACAATCAATTTCTTCTTCTGATACGCGACCGGGAAGACCATGAAAGTTTTAGTCGAGCTGGTGATTCCGGCGCGATGGTCCTAAAACATAACGCAGATCAAGACTCACTGTATTTGGTTGGTTTGATCATTGGACAATTAAAATATTCTGATTCTGGAGGTGACACCTTCACCATTGCCCAACCTTTAAGCGATGTTTTCGATCATTTGGGAGAATTATACGATTGCGACTTTCGACTGTTACCAGCTGACACTTGAAAAATAGGAAATATATACAAAACACATAACACAAAAATGTGTACGATTTTTATATTTTGTTACGCTTTACAGGACTTCTACATAGAATGATATATATAAAAACTCATCCGTTGAATGGTTCTCAATCGAAGTTTGAGAAGAAATTGTAATATGTTGCGATTCTGTAAGTGTCCGTATACACGTATACAGTACAGTGGATCAGTTCACTATTCACTCATACATGGTAATGCATATATGTACGTTTGTGTTTCTTAGAAGAACAATCATGACACTATGTATATATAGTGATAAAGTGATATATATATATTTTGTTGTCATAGTGGTAACTGATGTGAACCTCACCTGTGCACAACATTCAAAGGGTGAGCGATTGTGATTGCCTTTTGTCCGTCGTGCGTCGTTCGCTGGGCAGATTGTAACGACACTTTACAAAAATGGTCCTTGGGTGACAATTTCTTAAAGTCATTTAAATCTTGTCGGTCCGCTGAATTAATTTCAATATTGAAAGAATTATAATGTTTTGAACACAATTGTGTCCTAATATTAACTGATTTATTACGATGAATCGTTATAAAATAAACTTTCCGTACATTAGGTAGCAACTTTATCATATTATTTTGTGTGCAAACTGGAAAAGTGGTCATCAACAAAGTTTTTTGAAATCGGGCCCATTGAGTCACATAATTTACACAAAAACTTATGAAGAATTTATTTAAATGATTAATGACTTAAATGTTAAATACAATGTCAAATGTGTTACCAAAATGCAGTAATTGTTATAGGGTCCTTGTCCATATGAAGGTATACATATACTTAATTTGCATTGTTTAGTGTCCGATAAAACTGTTATTGTTATATTTGTGTTTATTAAAACAGATCCATGTGGAACAGATCCCACTGAAAGAAAGTGTATTTTAAGTGTGCATTTGCTTATCACTAAAAAAGTCTACTTAATATTGGTTAATGATTGCAATATTAATCCTAATTAAATCACCTGGTGTTCACTACTTAAAGACTTGCTTGGTAACTTAGGGTTTTACGAGGCATGGTTATTTCAAGATGTTGGAAATGACAAGGTATTCATCTCAAATGTTAAACAAAGAATAAATGATAATTTTATTCAAAACTGGAATGAGAGATTGGGCAACTCAAGCAGAGCCAATTTATATAAAAACATTGCCGTTTTTAAATTTCAGCCTTATTTAGATGTGTGCACTTTTACAAAATTTCGAATTTGTTTTTCTAAATTAAGATGCTCTTCACATAGATTACATGTAGAAAGCGGGAGATGGGCCAAACCTCCCGTGCCTATAGGCGAAAGAAAATGTCATATGTGTAACACATTAGAGGACGAATTTCACTTTGTTTTAGAGTGCAGAATGTATTCTGAATTAAGATCTCAGTATATACCATTTTATTACAGAAACAGACCAAACGTAATCAAATTTATTGAATTACTAAAAACTGAGAATAAAACGTTGCTGCACAAATTATGCTGTTACATACATAAATCATTTATAGTAAGGGCTAGTTATACATATGTACCCTGTTGATATATGTACGTGTTAAATTGACCTTGAACATTACTGTATAAACTGTATTTGAATGTATTTGATTGATTGCCATTATTATCTTTTCAATGGAGGTTACCTTACGTTATCGTGCATATTCATAATGTCCTCTACGACAATATGTTTGCAATGTAGTTTACTAATTGTAATGAATTGAATTACAGCGATTAATATTGTTTTTATATCGCATAGTCAATGACGTTTTTACCATCTACTTTTATTTCGTAGGTGTTCTGCATATGATTTATAAAAAAAATGCTTGTCAATCAACATCAAACGTCGTTATTCCAATGTATTTAGTTTTGCTGTTTGTCTATCTACAATTGTTGCAATTGAACGTATTATTACTATGTATAATCATGACTATTTACTTTGTAAACACTGTACGCTTAATTTGTCCACTTGGGCTTTTGGCCTTCTCGATGTTTTGTTCAAATAAACTTGAAAACTTATCATCCAAATATTAGTTATTGTTATAGTTTTATTAATTAAATTGCTCAATATGTTAATAGATGAACTGATTTTGTATAATATAATAATTTGTAAAATTCATCCATTACTAGATTCAAAACCTTTTCTGCCAATGATCGTTTACAACTTTAAAAATATATGTTGAATTTTCAAAATGTTATACACTAGAAACTGCAAAGTGTATGTGTACTATAATTATTGAATTTTCAATTTGAAAAAAATGCGTTATGGACGTCACCCTTCATGAGTGTAACATGTGTTGTGTTCGTTAATTGGTTAGTCTAATATACATGTTATAAATAGTACTATATTGTCATTAAATATCTAATTATTTTGTCACATTTAAGCTCACCTGAGCACGAAGTGCTTAACCCATTTATGCCTAGCGTCTAGAAAAAAGGCCTTGGCAAACAGCGTAGATCCAGATGAGACGCCGCATGATGCGGCGTCCCATCAGGGTCTGCGCTGTTTGCTTATAGGAATTTCTGTAAGAAATATTCTTAATATGGAAAAATATAAACTAGACTTCCTTTATTTTGGAAATAAATTGATCCAATTTAGAAGGATGGGAGAGTCCACTAGGCATAAATGGGTTAAAATGAGCTTTTGTGATCACACTGCGTCTGTCGTCATGTGATGAGAGGCATTCGTCGTCAACTATTATCTCGTTACCACTCTAGGGCCCACATTTTTCATAAATCTTGATGAAACTTTGTCAGAATGTCTGTCTGGACAATATTAAAGTCGGGTTAAGATCTAGGGTACGTGCGAATAGAAACTAGGGCAACTGGTCAGATCTTAGAAAAAAAACTTGTTAACATTCATTTATGACTCAGTCCAGATTAAATTGCTCGGAGTGTTTATCTTAAGATTTTCTAGACTAAGTTCGAGTCTGAAATGCGTGCGTCGGAAAACTAGCTGTTCATGTCAAATCTTAGAAAATATTTCTTACCACTCTACGACAAAATCTTAATGAAACGTGTTCAGAATGTTTATCTTTATAAAATCTTGGCCGAATTCGAATCGGGGTCACGTTTGTTAAAAACTATGTCACAAGGTCAAATGTTAGAAAAAAAAACTTTTTACCACTTTAGGAAAATCACTTATTACTCAATATATCATGATGAAACTTGGTCAAAATGTTAATCTTGACATATCTTTTAGGATGAGCTCGAATCTGGCTCTCGTGCGTCCAAACTCTAGGTTACCAGGTCAAATCTTAGAAAAATCTTGTTTACACTATATATGCCACATTTAAGACTCAATCTGGATGAAACTTAGTCAATATGTTTATCTTTACAATATGAAGGTAATTTTTGAACCTGGGTCAAGTGGGGTCAAAACCAGTTCAAGTCTTCAACAATTGGTGTCCGTGAACTTAGGTATGCGCTTTAGAGCCATCAAGGCCCTCTGGTTTCTAAATATCTTATTATTTGAATTTCAACATTATGATTTGAACTGAGAAAACTTATCCTAATAAATCATCTATCATTTGATTTCGTGAAGTTTTCTGTACGAATTGTTTCGCCCGAAATAGACACGGAACTGGAAACTAAATTCCGCGCGTAACAATGATTTCCAGACGTATGTTTCTCTATATAAATGTAAGAAGAGAGGCGGAATCCGGGCGGAACACACGCGCGCAATATGTTAATGAGTTGGGTTGGAGCAGAATTCTAAATAACGGGCGGAAGTAAGATTACGGGCGAAAGTCAAATTACGGAAGGAACTAAAATTACTGGCGGAAATCAGACTTCTGACTGAATTAAAAATGCGGGCATAATGCTTGATCACTAGGACATTTTGAATATAAAATGCAAATCTTCTTTGTGGATCCTTACATGTATTGTGTGCAAAAACAAACCATAAGAGGACAAGACATTTGAAAACAAGAAACCGTCGGAGACGGGTGATGCTCCCCAAAGTGTTTTTTGTCACAATATTGCACTATATATTCAGATAAAAGGAAACGTCTTGAGGGGCATAACTTTGGACAAAATAATACGATGGATGGTTTAGCAACTTAAAAATTTCAAAGGGCCATAACTCTCTTAATAAATCATCTAACCAGAACCCACTAATAACATGCGCATCTCCTCAAGGTAGTTAAGCTTCCCATAAAGCTTCATTGAATTCCAGTCAGTAGTTGAGGAGAAATAGCCCGGACAAGAATTGCACTATATGTACAGTTTATAGAAAATTTCTAAGGGCCATAACTCTGTAAAAAATCATCTGACCAGAACCGGCTGATAATATGCACATCTCCTCTTGGCAGTGAAGCTTCCCATAAAGTTTCATTGAATTCCGGTCATTAGTTGCTGAGAAATAGCCCGGACAAATTTCCGGACGGACACACACACACATACGGAGAACGAAGCGGCGACTATATGCTCCCCCATATATATATATGGGGAGCATAATGGATCATCTAACCAGAAACCACTAATAACTTGCACATCTCCTGTTGGTAGTAAAGCTTGAACCTTCCCATAAAGTTTCATTGAATTCC
>VMBQ01004074.1:68682-84958 GCA_007657795.1 Dreissena rostriformis | reverse complement strand
TGTCATTCAATGCCTTAAATTGTTAAGCTAACCAGACTTCCCGAAACTCAAAAGCCTTCTGTCAGACATTTGGTCTGACTGGCCAGAGTTTTCTGTCAGACCTTAGGGTATTCTGTCAGACCAAAGAAAGTTCGTGAAAATAAAAAAAATCCTTAGAAAACATGAAAAATAATTAGACAAACTGAAATATTGTTTGATTATCACTTTAATCTAAATCATATTGTTTGTTTAGAGTAGAACATTATTCTATCAACATACAATTCCGCATCCTGAAAATCACTACAATAGTCACTGTCAGTATCATATCTTTTTAAATGGTGAATGTCAATGTCCTCAAGTTCGTCTTCATCTTTCTTCACCTGGTTATACCATCCAAGCGTGTTCGTTGATATTCCCAGCTGTTGTTTTGTTTTCTGTAAATACAGTTCCGTTAAATCGCGGTTTACAGGATCCACGGATCGCAATCGCGATATATCCAGATCGCGATATAACTGGCAGGTCATCGATGCATACATTTAGGTATGGATTAGCATAGTTTGGCTTTCTCAAAACACGTTTTTTTCACCTACCTTATTGCATTATGTGTTATATCCGTATGTTACACCCTGGTATAACGAAAATTATTCCATATAAGTATTTTCAAATGCGTATAATTAAATTTGTAATCCGACAAATATTGCCACGGTTTATTGTTCACGTAAAGTTAATGAATTCTAATCACAAATTAACAGTTCTCGTGTATTTCATGTACATTTTTTGTTCGAATTAAACGCATGCGAAAATTACACTTCATGTATAACATCACACCATTCTTCCTCGAGGAAAGCATGGGCTTTATAATTTGATTGATGAATAAAAACTTTGTAGTGCATTTAAAAATCGGTGTTGCATTTTCTAAAAGTGTGGAATCTTTTTCTCTGCATTAAAAACAAGTCGTTTACGCTGTATCTACATCGCTACGGTCGTTGGGATAGGTCAGTATAGATCTGTGACATTTACAGTTATTGCATACACCTTAATGTGGGGACGCGTGTATTCGGCTGCCTGAGCGCTGATTGGTTGATATGAAAACCAAGAATGTGATTGACAGCTGGCATCATGTCTTTCATGTTAGGCAAGTGGGGTTATTGTATGTGGCATTACACAAGCGTGAATGTGATGTACAAAGAAGTCACAAAATCTTGACAAAAATGGATTAAGTTATGAATGTCGGATTATACAGACAATTTAAATGCGTGAACAAAATAAGTGTCCACGGCTGACTTGTGAATTTAACTCGGTCAAGAGAAGGTCAAATGTACCAAACCCGGATTGACGCATACACCTTTTGGCTCGCCGCGAAGATGCAGAGGAACACCGATATTTATTTGTTTACTTACGGAAGAAAATTCTGCATCGAACACAGGCGGATAATCACGATTTTCGCCGAGATTCTGTTGGACCAATCAAAAGCGGGATAAATAATGGGCGATTACGAGCATTTCACTTAAGGCTAAGTGCGTAGTCCGCCGAAATTCGATAAATAAGTTTAATTCTATTGGAAAACCTGAAAATATTCTGTCGGACATTTTGGGCCGACGAGCCACGAATTTCGATCGGCCCTTGAAAGTTTATGTCGAACATGTCCGTAGGTCCGACGGAGTTTCGGGAAGTCTGCACCTCCACCAACCACCACCCATCACCACCACCCACCACCACCCATCACCACCACCACCCACCACCACTTATCACTGCCACCACCACCCACCACCACCCACCCACCATCACAATAAAAAAACGTTTTCACACAATGGCTTCCACTACAACTGACAGCCCATATGGGGGGCATGCATGTTTTACAAACAGCCCTTGTTGTTTTTTTACAAAGAAGAGTCATGATTATTGATCTCAACCAGATGAGAAGTGTATTTGATGCAAAACTGTTTTAGTAGTAAATGGTTCATGGAATACTAGATGAGAAGTGTATTTGACATATTCACCGATGATGAAAGTAACCCAATAACCGACTTCTATGGCAATGAGTCGCTGTGATTATTTAACACTTGCTGAGGTGATAACATTTGTGTACAAATTTAGTGAAGTATCAAATAACTCATAAGATGTGTGTGATTGTTGTTTTGTTATGACCAAATTATGTGCCAGATACATTCATTACTATTCTTGTTAGTCAAATATCATGGTAGTAAATTGTGAATGTATATCTATAGCTCTTAGACAATAATTACTTTCTTTCATGAAATAGATGTATGATAAAAATAAAAAATAAAAGTTTTATTGACATCAAAAGATTGTACATCCGCAACATTAATTACCAGGCTTGTGTCAGTTACATGACCTGGTGACGAGTGTTGCAACATCAAGTGTCCACGTTCCTTACTTTCAATGAGCACACAGACTTCATGTGTGCTCTGCAGGGAATTGTGCCACAGAGTTGCCATATACTAGTTAACATATTTTCATTTGGCTAAACAGGGTCGACACTTTCGCTTTTATGTTGTTTGTTTTTTTCGTTTAAAGAAATTCTAATCTTAGCCGAATTCCAGTGTAGGGAGAAAGTGTCATCTCTGATTAGCCTGTAAGGATTGCAAAGGCTAATCTGAGATGACCCTATGAACATGTGTATAACCCTGTTTTCCCAGAGTGGGGCTCAGTTATAAGAAATTTGGGTTTGCTTGGTCACACTTATACTTACATTGCCTGATGTGCTCCAATGGAGATGTTGATTATTTCAGCTCCAAGAGCCAGTTCTGCTGTTGGGCAAGGAGAAGTTTGCTGGTGTAGACATTCGTGTCCGGGTCCGCGGAGGTGGTCACGTCGCACAGATCTATGGTTTGTTTATGTTCCAGTCATGAGTTTTTTTAATGGTGCATGTTGTAGCAGTTGAGAAGTGTATTTGATGTAAAGGGTGTGTGTAGTAAATGCTTGGAGATACACAAAGTTGCTTAATTGTTCATGGAATACCAGATAGTAGTTTTACGTGTATTTAAGGTCTTCAACGATGATGAAAGTAACCCCCTAACCGACTTCTAGGTCATCTGATGTAAAAGGTTTTAGTAGTAAATTTTTGTTCATGGAAAACTAGATAAAAAGTGTATTTGATATAAATGGTTTAAGGAGTATATGTTTGAAGATAAAAAAAATGCTTAATTTTTCATGGAATACTAGATGAGAAGTGTGTTTATAGATGTATTCACCAATGATGAAAGTAACCCAATAACCGACTTCTATGGCAATGAGTCACTGTGATTACTTTACACTTGCTGAGGTGATAACATTTTTGCGCAAATGAGATCAAAGGTACATTTAGGTGAATACATTTGTGTGCAAATAAAGAATAAATGTACATCAAGGGGATAATATTTGTGTGCATATGTACATGTTGGTGATAACATTTTTGTGCAAATAGAACAAATGTACATGTAGGTAATAACATGTGTAAAAATAAGAACAAATGTAAATGTAGGTGATCTCATTTGTGGGAAAAGAAGAACAAATGTAGGTGCAAGGTCTGGGAAAATAATAGGAGTTTCATCAACTGGGACAATAGGAACGAGGCTGATTAGAAGTTTCTTTACTTGTTTCACTGTTGTGACGACCAAATGAAATAAAAATTTGACACATTATGTTGCTTGCAAGGATCTACAAGTATGGAATTAACTACATTGTATTTCAGTGGACATGCACATGTGTTCACCGATGATGAAAGTAACCCAATAACCGACTTCTATGGCAATGATTGTCTGTGATTATTTTCTTACTTGCTGAGGTGATAACATTTGTGTGAAAATAAGAACAATAAAGTAGTGATAGGCTGATAAATCAACAATAAAGTAGTGATAGGCTTATAAATCAACAATAAAGTAGTGATAGGCTTATAAATCAACAATAAAGTAGTGATAGGCTGATAAATCAACAATAAAGTAGTGATAGGCTGATAAATCAACAATAAAGTAGTGATAGGCAGATAAATCAACAATAAAGTAGTGATAGGCTGATAAATCAACAATAAAGTAGTGATAGGCTGATAAATCATTTCTTCAAATGATCATGACCTACAGAGCTGTAACGATGACATTTCGACAACATATGTTTATATATCAACTATATTCTATATTTATTAAGTTTGTCACACCAACATATTATTAGGAATAATACGTTACTTGCTTTATGTAAAAAAAACATAATTGGGGCAATATATTCATGAATTTATGCTTTTTTCAGCTATTCGACAGGCCATTTCCAAGTCGCTTGTGGCATATTACCAGAAATGTAAGCATTGTTTGAGGTTGCTCACTTATGATAGTTATTCCTGTTTATATTAGAACTTCTTTAGACTTCTTTGCTGCTGAACAACTTACTTAAAAATATAATCTTACTAAATTAGGATGCAGTCAGTGGTGTTAAGGATATGGTGTATGTCTTTTGATCCAGAGGTCCCAGGTTTGATCCTCAGCTAGAAAGCCTTCTTATGATATTTCCAAAGATACCAAGTACTAATTCTTCCCAGGGCACTTATTAAGTCACTGCTTTCAAAATCGAGCTGAAAAATTACTTAAGTTAAATAAAATAATTTAATAAGTACTCATGGTTTATGTATGAATATGACAACTGGTATTTTAATATGTTCTGAAAGTTTAAAGAAGAAATAGTGAAATTGTAATGTGCGAGAGTTGAGCATAAAGTATGTTGTATCTGTTTAAAATGTCTACGTCAGTTGCAAGAGATACATGCTTACCTTGCCTGTTGTACACGATGATGATACTGTTATACCAGTTCTGTTTATGACATGTAGCTGATTAAACCTCTCACAGCGCTCTGACATGTACAATATAAAGCGTAATGTTCATATCCATCTTATCATAAATATTGAGTAAAAAATCTAGTTTGGTGTATGTGTGGTGAAAACCAGACATCCGTATTTTCATTCTTCTATAATCTCTACAATCTTCACACTATCTCAGGGAGGGATTTGCTACTTACAAGTTACATGCTATTAAGTTTACTAAAAATTCAGAAAAGAACATATATTTGAGGTTAAGAAGAAATTACACCTGTTCGGATTGTGTAATGTTTGAGTCTACTGGATTAAAAAGGTTAATGTGAAGACGGCTTTCAAATGATCAGGAGTGTTCTGAGTGGTTACTAGTGTTACATGTGTGGTATATACACGTAGAAATTTAAAATAGATACAAAAAAGTGATGCTCAACAAACATCCTGTATTTGTTAAAGATGTTGATACACGCCTTACTAGTAAGCCAAGCATGGCATTCTGATTGATAAGTCTCTAAGCCAAATTACCTAGTTTCATCTGATCATGACTGGGGTGAAAAATGGCCTCACCCAGGGTTCAAATAATGTATATAGACTTGAAACGCATACCTTACTCTGAAACTGGGAGGCCTTAGAATGGTTTAATCTTTTGTTTATAACATGGTTGTGGTTCTTTACAAACTTTGTTCAAATTATGCCCATGGAGTCAAAACTGGCCATGCTACAGGGTCCAGTTTGGGGTTGTCACTAGTATGATAATTTCTAGTTAAATCCTGACCATGTTCCTTACTGAAACCCAAATATTGTACTGAAAACCAAAATTTTATAAAAATGAATAGATATCTAAAAGAAGTTCAAAAGGTGAACCAAATTTACAACTGTAAACATTCATCAATATATATCAAGGAGATGCAACAGTTACACATACAAACCTTATTCTGTGACAGATGTTGACGAGGCATCAAAGAAAGAGATCAGGGACATTCTGATCTCCTATGACAAGAACCTGCTGGTTGCCGACCCCAGGCGCTGCGAGGCCAAGAAGTTTGGAGGGCCAGGAGCCAGGTCCAAATACCAGAAATCTTACCGTTAATTCTCCTTGTACAGACTGTGACAATAAAGAAAAAAAAACATATGGTCTTTTTGAAACGTTTGTCTTCCTTTCAAGTTTGTTTCACCTTTGGGGGAAAGGAGTGGGGTCTTTTCAGATGTGGGTGTTGAAAGGAAAATGGGGAATTACTTAATGGTCCCTGAAAGTAGCTGCTTCCTCCATCCATTCCAATTCTTATATTGATGGAATTTTGTTTATATTGGTCTGAAATGAATTTCCCGCAAAATAAAACATTCCTGAATGGAAAGGGCCGGATCATAAAAATACTCTGTTGTCTGAAATTATTAACAACAGTGATAATATTGATTGACTATTTTCTGCTGTTACAGGTTTGATTGGTACTAATTTTATGGAATTTTTGGTAACTGAATACTACTCGAACATTTCTCACTGAATACAACTCACATCACGCTTCTCACTGAACAATACTTTTTACTTACAAATCAAGTTTTTTTCTGGTCCATTAATTTTTAGCTCCACTGGCCAGAGGCCAGCGGGGCTTATGTCGTGTGTCCGTCGTGCGTGCGTTAAATTTTTCTTCAAACATCTTCTACTCTAAAACTACTGGTCCAATTCTGATGAAATTTCTCAGGAANACGGGGTCACTTACACGGTTATGCTTTTATGTAGTGACAAAGTTAGAGTTGGGGGCATCCGTGTCGTGTGGACACATTTCTTGTTTGGCACAATTTTTGCGAAAATCAGTATGGAAGAGTTAAGCTTTAGAATGTATCTGGCGAATACTGATAAATTCTGGTCAGTTGAGAAAACCAAATTGTTGTGTGAAATATCAACTCGGCCGGCTTGAATCATTTGTTTTATTGACACGTATTGGCAACATTAATTACCAGGCTTGTGTCAGTTACATGACCTGGTGACGAGTGGTGCAACATCAAGTGTGAACGTTCCCTCCTTTTAATGAGCACATACTTCATGTTTGCTCTGTAGGGAATCGAGCCACAGAGTTGTGATATGTTTAACATGTTTTCCATTTGTAACTTAAGCAGAGTATTACGTCTTTATACAGTGTACTTCAAACCGGATGTTATCACATTTAGTCTGATTCCCGGGGGATATCAATTCAACAAATTTTCTTGTTCATGAAATACAAGATGAGAAGTGTATTTGATGTAATGGCTTCAGTAGTAAATGT
Source organism: Dreissena rostriformis (assembly GCA_007657795.1). Classification (NCBI taxonomy): domain Eukaryota; kingdom Metazoa; phylum Mollusca; class Bivalvia; order Myida; family Dreissenidae; genus Dreissena; species Dreissena rostriformis. The sequence goes on along the minus strand of VMBQ01004074.1, from coordinate 77,923 downwards.
TCCAAGATACACAAATTCGCTTAATGGTTCATGGAATTCTAGATGAGAAGTGTATTTTACATATTCACCAATGATGAAAGTAACCCAATAACCGACTTCTATGGCAATGAGTTGCTGTGATTATTTAACACTTGCTGAGGTGATAACATTTGTGTGCAAATTTAGTGAAGTATCAATTTACTCATGTGCCAGATACATTCATAACTATTCTTGTTAGTCAAATATCATGGTAGTAAATGGTGAATGTATGTCTATAGCTATTAGAAAATCTTTCTTTCAAATTGTACATCTGCAACATTAATTACCAGGCTTGCGTCAGTTGCTTGACCTGGTGACGAGTGTTGCAACATCAAGTATCCACATTCCTTACTTTCATTGAGCACACAGACTTCATGTGTGCTCTGCAGGGAATGGGCCACAGAGTTGCCATATACAGTCCAAACTGAGAACAGCGGCCAGTCAAGGGAAATGACCAAAGTGACCGTTGTAGACAGGTGGCCGTTGTTCTAAGATGGCCACTTTTTAGATCGTTGGTCAGTTAGTATAAGTATTGCTAGGTCATTACCCCACCAAGTTGTTTCGTTAACATAGTAATTTAAACAAAGGCTTATTGCCGATAAATTAGTATAACATTAATTATTTCTAGTGAATACTACAAATTCATATCTTATAAATTGATTTAAAGTCATACCTGTTCCTAAACGTATGTGTTTATCAACGATAATAATGTTGTTTAATCATGCAACTCTTTAATTCAGTAAATTCGACATTTCATATAACGTTCATTGGATGATATTTTACCGAACGGTCTTCATGTGTCAATGACGTCACGTCTCCAAATGTAATAATGCATCGCTGTTATAAACCGAAAGTACGGCACAACGTTATCGTTCTCATGAAAAGAATCCAAAAGTTTTATATTTATTAGTACACAAACATCATTTCTATTAAACACATGAAAGCACAATTTATCTTAAAATCATGGTCATACATTGGTTTTCGGGACTTTCCGATAACCAGTGGTGTAAGCTTCAACCCTGGAAATTGAAAATGGCATTTGGATAACAGACGTTTTATGTGACAAATTGTCCACTTCCATAAATGCTAAAAGTTTGTTACAAAAGTTGCAATTCGATGCCCGTTGCGCCACAATAAATGATAACTAATCCTTTTATCACCTTCTTTTAATAACACATGCTGTTGTTCAAACCTTATCAGCGATAAAGAACTCTTGATTTTCTTATGCACTATTACAACACATTGTTATTGATACTTGCACATATTTCATGCAATCAGAAATGAAATCGTCGCTAAGTCGTTATTTGTTTTTTCGAAGAGGGCCACTTTTATTAAATCACAGGCAGTACCCGCAATCAGATTCTTTACCCGCAAAATAGACGCACAATAGACGCTATAACGTCAAAGGTAAAAGACAACAACGCAGATTGATTTGTGCGGTTACTTTAAACGTGAAAGGACTGACTTGTGACCGTTGTTTTGAGTTCAAAAATGACTTTGGGAGTGAAATGTACTGGCCGTTATGAACGATTGACCGTTATTCCCATATGTAATATAGAGTGATATTCCTAGGGGGGCTGTCCAGACTGACCGTTGTCTGTAGTTGACCGTTATTTCGAGTTGACCGCTAGGTCAGTTTTGACTGTAGTTAACAGTGTTCCATTTGAAACATAAGCAGAATAGTATGTCTTTATACAGTTTACTGAAAACCCAACATTATCACGTTTGGTCCAATTCCTTTGGTGTTCAGTATTAAGGGAGTTAGATTTGTATGCTCCCCTTTGAAGAAGAGGGGGTATATTGTTTTGTACATGTCTGTCCGTTGGTCCGTCCACCAGATGGTTTCCGGATGATAAATCAAGAACACTTAGGCCTAGGATCATGACACTTCATAGGTACATTGATCATGACTGGCAGATTTGATTTTGAGGTCACTAATGTCAAAGGTCAAGGTCACAGTGACTGGAAATAGGAAAATGGTTTCCGGATGATAACTCAAGAACGCTTACGCCTAGGATCATGAAACTTCATAGGGACATTGATCATGACTCTTAGATGACCCCTATTGATTTTCAGGTCACTAGGTCAAAGGTCAAGGTCACGGTGACCTGAAGCAGTAAAATGGTTTCCGGATGATAACTCAAGAACGCTTAGGCCTGGGATCAGGAAACTTCATAGGGACATTGGTCATGACCGGCAGATGACCCCTATTGATTTATAGGTCAAAGGTCAAGGTCACAGTGACCTGAAGCAGTAAAATGGTTCCCTGATGATAACTCAAGAACGCTTAGGCCTGGGATCACGAAACTTCATAGGGACATTGGTCATGACCAGCAGATGACCCCTATTGATTTTTAGGTCAAAGGTCAATGTCATGGTGATTCAACACAGTAAAATGGTTTTCGGATACTACTACTACCACCACCACGATCAAGTTCACAGTGACAAAAAACGTATTCACACAATGGCTGCCACTACAACTGACAGCCCAAATGGGGGGCATGCATGTTTTACAAACAGCCCTTGTTATATTAAGATTTCCAATGGCTGAATTATGTTAAGATTATGCCTTGATGAAAAGTGTTTGACATATTCGCCGATGATGAAAGTAACCCAATAACCGACTTCTATGGCAATGAGTTGCTGTGATTATTAAACACTTTCTGAGGTGATAATGTTTGTGTGCAAATTAAGTGAAATTACTCAAAGGATGTGTGTGATTGTTGTTCTTTTATGACCACATTATGTGCCAGATACATTCATTACTATTCTTGTTAATCAAATATCATGGTAGTTAATGCTGCATGTATGTATATATCTCTTAGACAATACTTTCTTTTTCGTGGATAGATGAACGATTATTGTTTAAAAAAAAATATAGTTTTTTTACAGCAAAAAGTTGTTATCCGCAACATTAATGACCAGGCTTGGGTCAGTTGCATGACCTGGTGACGAGTGTTGCAACATCAAGTGTCCACGTTCCCTACTTTAATGAGCACACAAACTTCATGTGTGCTCTGCAGGGAATTGGGCCACAGAGTTGTTACAGAAACTTCAGCAGAATAACATTTTTAGCTAATCTTTTTGGAAAAAAAAATATGAGCTATTGTCATCACCTTGGCGTCGGCGTTGGCGTCGGCGTCCGGTTAAGTTAAAATGCTNCGCATTGCACGCTTTTTTCGCATAAAAAAACCAGTGGAGCGATACAGGGCCATCATGGCCCTCTTGTTTACAAAGTTATGGGGCCTTGGACTTAATAACAACTTTCTCTAAAATAGCTGCTGTGTAGCTTGAAAGTGCAGTAGGGGGCATTGTGTTTCACAAACACAGCTTTGTTTTGGATTGGAGTTGAGATGCTATTGGATTATCCCTTATAAAACATCAAATTATTTAGACTAATTAGATGTTATGGGCCAATCAAGCCCAATGGTACCATTAATATCCTGAGAATAATACTCAAAAATCGGGCCATGCTTATCTTAACCTAAGATGGTATAATACCATCTTAGGTTAAGATAAGCATGGCCCGATTTCTTAAATATTTGCAAGTCTGTTTGAACAAGATGAGCTTATGCACACTTTTTTCCGATTGCAATAATGCAAATAATTACAAACTAGTCATTTTAAAAGTATTTTGAGCTTAAAATGAAAATTGCGCATGAAATAAAAGGCATAAATACAATTTTATACAAAACCATTAAATTCAAAACAGTAACACAACTCCACACAATTAGCAAACTAAGCCAGTCACTCGTAAAACCGACTTGAAACGTTTTCGAGAAATCGGGTAAGGTGTCATCTGTCAAAACTATGATTTGTCCAGAAGACAGTACACACAATTGACAATACTTAAATATGCACATTTATTATTCACAGATATTTAATTTCAATTTTTCAAATATCGTGTTATTTAAGGCGAAATAACTTCCTGAAAACTGGAGCAGAACAACATGAAAATATGCGCATGTCTACAGAAAATCGGATAGTACATATAAATTATCATCAAATTCAGATCAGGAGTGCCTGAGGTATCCCGAAACGGAAACATCCAATGGAAAATGACATTAATATTACAAGGGCTAAAATTCCCATGTCAAATCATTGGACCAGAATGACCTGACCCCTCATCTCTACCCTGCTGAATATAAAGTTTCATCAAATTCAGATCTGAGATCTCGTGAAGAATGACGGATCGTTGTCAGATGGATGGTTAATTAGTTGGAAGGAATCTCATTTTGGTGAAATTGGTTTCAGACCCACACAAACTCAATTCAGTCAATTTAAAATTCAGATGGACACACAAAGGGGGAAATAAAAAAAAATGCTCTCCCCTTTCGTGGAGCATTGACATGAAATGCTTTTAGTGCATGTTAAAAAACATGAAAATGGTGTGCGTATGAACTGTACGGCTACCATAAACAGGCTTAAGGTCAAACATCAAATATTTGTATTTAATTTCTCACCAGAACTTTGTGCTTGAAGTAGAACTTCCCAACATTACTCCACATGAATGTGTCCTGTACCAGCCAACTTCCCAACATTATACTCCACATGAATGTGTCCTGTACCAGCCAACTTCCCAACATTACTCCACATGAATGTGTCCTGTACCAGCCAATCAGTCGATGGTCTGGGTAATATCCCAAGGGTCAGAGGCAATATATGAGCCCGCTCTGAGAAAAAACGGTTAATGCATGTGCGTAAAGTATGTTCCCAGTGCGGACTGCACTTGCATCGAGCCCTGTTTTCCCAGAACAAGGCTCATATTTTTGTTGCAGTGATCTCGTGTACTCTTTTTTTTTTGCATTTGAAACATAGTTTAACTAATGCATGCCATTTTGCTAGTTAACACAGCCCAGTGTACTTTCCCCAAACACTTCATCTTTGTCTGAATGGAATGTGGTTTAATATTTTTTGCTCGGCTGTTTTCGAAGAAAACCCGAGGTATTGTCATAGCCAGCTCGTCCTTCCGCATCGTCGTCCGAAAACTTTTAACATTGGCCATAACTTTTGCAATATTGAAGATAGCAACTTGATATTTGGCATGCATGTGTATCTCATGGAGCTGCACATTTTGAGTGGTGAAAGGTCAAGGTCACCCTTCAAGGTCCTTTTTTTTTTAAATGCACCCACAGCCGAGCGTTGGCATCAGTGATTACTTAAGTGTTTCAACTGTTTCTCTTGATTTATTTATGCAGTAATCTTTAAACCCGAAAAACTTCTTAGACAGACAATTGTCTCAATGAAACACCTGTATGTCTTAGAGCTTAATGATACTGGCAAAGATCCTTAGTACATCTGAATATCAGGTGGATTAAAACTTAAAAGGGAAAATCACAGTGTATAATACAAATTAACACAGACATTTGTGTATTTTGTTTTATTATACAAATACGGTACATACATGTATGAAAGATACACAAATGTTCACACTGTCCAAAAATTGCACTACAACATTTAAATATAGCACTCAATGCCTTTACACCCATATACCTATTGCTGAAACACACACGAACGTACTAAAATACATTTTTATCAAATAATAACTAGGGAAAAGCATGTAAACAAATCATGTGAAAACAGCATTAAGTGTGTTTTTTTTCAAAACGGTGAAAACTAGAAAACACTTATATAAAATAACTATCCACTGAACACGACAAACGAAAATACAAGTATAAAAAGTGATATGTTCCTTTTTTATGCAAAGTTTAAAAATATTTCCAATTGGCAAGAAGTTGTGCCTGCATCCAAAAGGACAGTAATTTATTTTGGCATTATTTTAATTTTTTGTCCATGTTTCTATAAACTTATTCTATAAACTGTGCATGCAAAAACATTAACATTCCCACAAGGCAAAAGCCTGAATTCCTAATAATATTAATGATTTAAATGTAAATGTATCTAGTAAACAAAACTAAATCCCATGTAATAAGTTTGTTGATTTGGAGAACTTTTTAACAAGTCAACCATTGAATATTTTTTAAGTTATTTGTTAGTTGGTGGAAGGGGGCAATTATTGAATTTATTTGCTTGGCAGGAACACATAACCAACTCTCGAGGTTGAGTAAAGCCTTGCTGAGTAAAATAGTCAAAAATGTCCATGACAACAAGGTTATTGTATGTATAAAATAGACAAAAGGAATATCAAAATAAAACGAACAATTCTCATAAAATATCATTAATAAGTAACTTATCAGAACAAAACATGATAAACAATTCTTTGAGTTAATCAATTTAGTTAATCAATTATTAAGTTCTAACCAGTTTGTAAGTATATTAATTGGAAAAATATGTGTAATACTGACAAGTATATGCAATTAAAGCGAGTTGTTAAGTATGTTAATAATTTGGCAAAGCCATATCGATGTTATCCTTCAGATGTTTTGAGTACATGTAAAACTGTCATATCATCAATGAACACAGAGTGACACAATGTTTGTTAAAGCTAGAACTGACTAACATAAATTTAAAGCGTTAAGCTAACTGTATGCATTACTTATTTCAATGAAAGATCATCTCCGTAAAGGTCCGCACCGTTCCGGTATACCGGGGTTCTGGTTTAAGAGATTAACTGATTGCAAATAAGTCATCTATAAACACAAGCAGTGTTTCACTAAATTCAACTGTGAAATACTCATAGATGCACACAAATCGTCCATTCAAAATTGCTTATGGTTTTACAAGATGGTTTTACTTTGACTTCGACAACAACGCTTTCATATCATCTGTCTGGGCACATTCGATGAAGCTCTCGCCATCGGGTGAGGTGGCATTTTTATCCGCACCCTGAAAGAAAACAAAGCACACTTTCCACTTACCAGTATGTGAAATCCATCTACAAACATTATGCACATATTGGTGAGTCATGAACTTTGTGACTCTTTGTTCAAAATGTTTGCGAGTACAAACTATACATGCAATTATGCATGTCAATTATGGAGTTCCAGGTCAAAGGGGAACACTGATCATGTACATAATTTTGCCCTTCCACATCACAAGGACCTATCTGATTCTTTTACCTTATATACATATAAAGGTCTTTTCAGTTATTATGTAGCTAAAATATTGGCATTTGATGAAAAAATAAGATTTTCATACAATTTAATGTTTAAAATATTTAAAAAATCTTTGCATTTTTACATGCATATATAATGTGCACCATATTTTATTATCATATGTATAACTGCTCATTTATCATACGTTATGTCAGGGAGACTAATAGCTTAAGTACATCAAGCTTTATGTCAAGTGCTTATTTGTTCTTATCAATAAAATGTAATGAAATGTTTTTACTTTATAGATAGACAATTCCTCATTGCTTCTGTCATAGATTCTAAACGTCAAAACGCATATAGGCTTCTAATTGTACCTTTGCCAATAACAATTTAACTGCGTCTACATGGTCCTCCCAGATTGCAGCCAACAGCGGAGAAATGCCATGCTTGTCTGGTTGCTGAAAACAGGAACGTGTACAGAATAACTGAATAGGCTAAATAATATGCCATTTCAATTTGATATAACTTAAACACATTAAGGCTTTATACAAATGTTATCTTCGAACAATTAATTTTTAACAATAACACAACTTCAAAGCAAGCAATAATTAGCATAATGCATCAATATATCAACATAACATTCCGTCTAGTTTTTGTTTTGTTTCCTTGTCAAAATGTTTCAAAATTCACACAAAGTTTTGGCAATACAGCTGAGCAACACTTCTTCCACAAAGTCAGCGTAGCTTTGTTCTTATTTGAAAACATTATTTTCATCTATCTAGTCAGTTGAATGATGTTTAAAGAAGGACCTTTTTGTCATTTATTACTAATATTTTCTGATTATTTTTAAATGTGCTGAATACATGTTATATTAAGTTATACTAAATGAGAGCTTGGTAACCCACAAAACAGCAGTCCCCTACCAAGTTAATGTTCTCAGAGTGGGAACAGGATCTCCATAATTTTCATAAACCTAGCTTTAGTACTTTCTAGTTATGGCAGGATGCAGATTCAAGTTTTTAATTATTTCTGTAACCATAGTAACCACAATTTTTGTCTAAAAAAAAACAACCTAAAAGAACCTAAATATCCACCATTAAGTCCTAGTTTCATCAACCCAGCTTAAGTATTCCCCATATGGCCATCTATCAACATACATATGTACATGTACCAAATTTAATAAACCTAGCTGTAGTCCTTTTTTCAGTTATCTCATGATCCAGATTAACCAATATAATGAAACAAGAGGGCCAAGATGGCCCTACTTCGCTCACCTGAGAGGAGTTGGTTCATTCAATCTTTGTTAAAAATATGACCTAGTGATCAAGTGTTTGAGCCAGATGAGTCAGATACGATTATTACTTTGGTTTGCATCAAGAAAATCATTCTCTTAAAATACTCAACTATTAGGTGAACAAGCTGTGTTTGTGAAACACTATGTCCCCCATATATTTGACATTTGACCTTGAAGCATGACCTTGACCATATCAATAAAACCAATGTCTTGACTAAGTTTCACGATGATTAGGCAAACAAGAAATGTGTCCACAGGACACGAATGCCCCCAACTGTAACTTTGTCACTACATAAAAGTATAACTGTGTAAATGTTGAAATGAATGAAAACTATATGAATTAGAGAGCGGACACGAAAAGTGTGACGGACACACCATGCTAAATCCTTAAAATGCACTAAGTGAACCAGTGACATAGTTTTTGACCTGACATGACCCATATTCGAACTTGACCTAGACACAACTTCTGACCAAATTTGGTGGAGACCGGATGAAAACTACTTCAATTAGAGAGCGGACACCATGCTAAATCCTTAAAATGCACTAAGTGACCCCATGACCTAGTTTTTGACCCGGCATGACCCATATTCGAACTTGACCTAGATATTGTCTGGATACAACTTCTGACCAAGTTTGGTAAAGATCGAATGAAAACTATTTGAATTAGAGAGCGGACACGAAAAGTGTGACAGACCGACAGCCTGACGGACAGTGCAAAAACTATTTACCCCCTTTTCTTCGAAAGGGGGCATAAAAACAGCTATTGAAATCTTGATAAATAAAGAAGTATTTATTGTTGGGAAATACATATTATTGGTTCTGTTTGAATTAAATTATTTTCATATTTACCTCCAGTGTCAAAATTCATTGTATTATCACACATCATGATAAGGGATACAAACAGACTCAACTTTTTACTTTGACAATACATTTA